>OX421316.1:17178737-17346975 GCA_949125395.1 Diaphora mendica
AGAAACACTCTAAATTCTCTGTAGCACTTAGCATGAATGACAAATGAATTAATCTGTATCTGATTGTTTTAGTAAGTTGCTTGTTAAATATTATTATGTTATTTGGGTGAGAACACTTATGTCAGAGATAATAATGATGATAACACTTGATATTAAGTTACCTTATAATATTATCGATTCTTGTTTTCAGTATAATATGCAAACATATACGAGTATATATTACTTTTTAACCCCCGACCAAAAAGAGGGGTGTTATAAGTTTCACGTGTCTGTCTGTCTGTGGCACCGTAGCGCCGGAACGGATGAAGCGATTTCCATTTAGTTTTTTTTGTATGAAAGTTGAGTTACGTGCGAGTGTTTTTAGACATGTTTCATGAAAATCGGTTGAGCTGTCTGTCTGTCTGTCCGTCTGTCTGTCCGTCCGTATGTCACAGCCACTTGTTTCCGAAACTATTAGACCTATAATGTTGAAACTTGGTAAGTAGATGTATTATGTGAACCGCTTTAAGATTTTTACACAAAAATAAAAAAAAAACAATAAATTTTGGGGGTCCCCATACTTAGAACTGAAACTCAAAAAAATTTTTATCATCAAACCCATACGTGTGGGGTATCTATGGATAGGTCTTCGAAAATGATATTGAGGTTTCTAATAACATTTTTTCTAAACTGAATAGCTTGCGCGAGAGACACTTCCAAAGTGGTAAAATGAGTGTCCCCCCCCTTTAACTTCTAATGAGATAAGATTCTTCTAAAATAAGAGAATGATAAATCTAAAAAAAATATATGATGTACATTACCATGTAAACTTCCAACGAAAATTAGTTTGAATGAAATCTAGTAAGTAGTTTTTTTTAATACGTCATAAATCGTAAACTGCAATTTACATTTCATTCAATCAACACAAATATATAAATAAAACAAAAATTATATTATGTTACTTGCTGCTGCGGAACCCTTCATGGACGAGTCCGACTCGCACTTGGCCACTTTTTAACTTTTTAAAGGGAACTCAGGTTATTAAGTCGGGGTTTTTTTTTAATTTGAGAATTTATAGTTATAATAAAATAAGTTTACAAAGATACAATTGCTCTATAAAGTGTACCAACGATTCAATTTATTTTGTTATATCACGAAATGAAATTTTGTGCACAGGCTCATTTGAATAACTTGTTTAGCTTTGGACGAATAAGTGTGTGTGGGCTTATTATCGTGCTAACACATACTAGAGATGCCTCGTTAACTACATTTTGCTTACTACAGAGGTTATTTTAAAGGTGATATAGATGTTTTGCACACTATAACACTGCTAATATGCTGTACCTATTCGTGGAAAGTGCTGCATAGTGTGTAAAGGGTCCCTTAAATATATTACTGTGGTAAAGTCCCCATTACCGATGTATCGAAACAAGAACTTAGGTATTTATTGTAATTTTATTTGTTGAAGCGTGCTGCAAACATGTATTATATTCGCGTAACCCTTTTCAGGGTGTCTGCCACTTTCTATTTATGTCAGTACGAGCTGGGTGGCATGCCCTCCATAAATCAGTGCCGTTTTGTTCAGGCCCATTATGCCGTTTTACCGCCTTCCTACTGAGACAAAATTAGATCATACCAAAGGGAAAACCCCGTTCAACCCATACATAACTTTTGTTGTAAAACCTTTAATACATACAGTGCAATACGCGTCGGGTTGTTTAGTGTCGGCGTGGAGCTCGAGTCACCATTTGTTTCATATCCGATATGAGTTGTGGATCCATTTCCTACTTAGAAGTGGTTCCGACACTTGTATGAATAGATACATGTCGCTTACAAACAGGAGGGTACAGATTTTATTTAAATATTGTTATCGTTTGGGACTACAAAATGGTTTAACGTTTGTATTGCTTTAATCTCAATTTGCAACTTCCTGAAACACAGGTTTGCCTTAGCTCAGGCAGGCAGCGATTAAAGTAAGTATTAAAACAAAATTTTTAATAACTTAGTATGCAAAAATACACAGAAAAAATGTTAAATAAGAAAATCATTAGTTCTACACTAGTGTTACTTAAAGTAATTATTATCTAAGATGTAATATAAATCAAAATGTCAAAATGTTCCACACTGTACCATGTGAATATTTATCGAAATAAATATATTGTATTCTATTTGAGTTTTATCACTTAGACATTTTATCTGTAGTCTGTCCGTTTATCTTTGTAGGCTACATAATAAGTACTGCGTTGATCCTTTGAACAAGTTTACTGCATTAGTAATTTTAAACAAAAATAATTATATTTAATTGATCACCTTTTATCTATAGTAAAAATTCCATTATTACGTTTTAGTTTTATTAATCTTAACATTCTTGAATTTAATTTATTTCGTTCTCCCTTATTCTATCATCTCTGTTTCAAATTCTTTTGAGCATTTTATGTATGCAATGTCAGTTGCTTTATTCCTTTTCACTTCTAACAGAAGCGTTAGCATTGCTGGAAAGATTAAAAAGGGTTTTTGTGTAGTGTTCACAAGGCGAGCGCTTCTCGGCGAGTGCGCTGAACGCACGTTGTCATAGTTCAATTTAAGTCCTTATTGTTCATTTTTCGTATCGAAATCAAGCCAGTATAGACAAATTAAAATAATTCATTTTTTCAAATTCAATTCAATTTTTTAAATTGTGTTTTTTAAATTTTGTGAATTTAACGCACTTGTAAATTCAAAGTGTTTGAAGAACAGAAAAATCTGTCTCTTTAAAAATGTATTACAGTCATAGATATACTATTACTTGTAAAACCATTGAGTTTTATTGTGAGTACCGTTAATTCCTGTTCCGATAAGTGGCGCTTATAAATAATGCGTATAACTTAGTAAAGGTTATATATTACATTTGACTTTGACATAAACATTATTATTAGGCATATAAAATATTACAGACAAAGTAAGACAAAGAAATATTGTTTTGTGTAGGACATTAATCTTAAAACAATTTGTACATACACGCATAAATAGACTCGAATTGCACGTTACAATACAAGATATAGTCACAATTTTCCATCTATCATTTTGAAAAGGGAGAAGAATTTGTTTATTTTCATACGCAAAACGATTAATCAAAGTACTTTAAGTCCATTTATCCCCGGTCTTCATTTTCATTGAGACAAATAAAACAGTTTACATACAATTGAATTAATATAAGAAGTACGAATATATTTTAGAATGTATTTAATTTTATTTTACATACTGTACGTTATTAGCATAGCTAGTGTGCACGCTTTAGAAAATATACAGATTTTCCATATTTAAATTTACTTTACTACTGTAGAAAAACTAGTTTTTACGAAAATTGTTTTCACTTTAGTGGATTGATAAATTTATATAATTTGACGTGGCACATCTATGGCAATCGTTATTTGGAAGTCAGTGCTCTCAAATATAATGGCAACTAGTTCAACTTTTGAATTCAATTCCTCCGATCGTTGCGAAGGTTCGTTGCCAGTCGATCCATGGAAAAAATTATATTCAGGTAAAATCGGTTGCAGTAGTAGCCGACCTCTAATAATCTTAGAATTAATAAAAGCTATGAAGATGATGATTATGAGACATTGTTTAATTAATTATCATCATCAGTCTGTCACCTTGCACTGCTGAACGAATACACTAGCGCCATCTAACGGTCTTAGCCAATCCGCATTCATCCGTTCCTCCTATAATGATTCGCAACCATATAATTAATTAGGTACTTATGTGATTTACGAAAACTTATTTCACATGTTTTTTTATATAACCATATAAAATAACCTTTTTCAATATATGGTTATATAAATATTGCTTTTTTGCCTTGATAGCATGAAATAACATTAGATCCTAATTAATGAGAACTTATGTTATTCAACGAATATTAGCTACTCAATATTTTCATTTGATAATTTTGAGCAGTATTTAACAGCTATGATTCATTCAAAAGGAGGATAATTTATTTAGGTTAGGAAAACAGCAGGCAAAGGAAGCTGATTGCGACCCGAGCGCGGTAGTGCGGGTCGGATGCGGCAGCGGTGCGGACCTGATGGGGGCGTATTTAATTGGGTTTGTTTCGAGATCGGTTTCCTTAAAGCAATGTCGCCTGTCTCCCCGCCTTACCAATATTAATACGCTGAGAGTGGCCCGAGAAGAGCAATCATAAATCCTGTCCGCTGAGAGTAAATTACAGCGTTAGAATGTTTAATTTGATAGTCGAAGAGTCTTTTTCTTGATACTTTAGTAGTAAAGCAGTTTGATCGATTGGTAATGTTAACTACGTTAACATGTAGTATTTACACATTAATATATATAGTACCGGTATTTTTAAAATGAATGGCCGATTAAAGATAACTGTTTTTGATAACTTATGGATAGGTGTATTATTATAATATCCTTATTTGTTTTTACACATTTTACAAAAGTTTACATTCTTTTACATAGTTTAGAGTGGAGACCGCGATTAGGCAAACGTACTGTAGGGCGCGCGCCCTGCGACACGATGTTCTAAACGATTTGAAATATGTGGCTAGCAGCGAATGGATGCCAACTATCTATGGACAGAATATTTGGTGTTCCTTGGGAGAGACTTTCGTTCAGCAGTAATGGCAATAGGTTGATTCGAATATTATTCTATAATATAGGGGCAAACGAGTAGACTTGTCACCTTATTTAAACTGACTTCCACCACCTATGAACGCCTGCAATTAGTAGAACACCCTCTAGTCCGAAACTAAGCAGAACTTGTACCTACTATGGGTACTAGACAACTGATAAATTTATACATACTTACTTTTTTACTATCAATTTCTGTCTGGTCTTAGCGTTTTGTTTCTATTCTAGTTAGAAATATTTGCTAAACAGTTTACGGTTAGTTTACCTACTTATTTCCTTTTTAACCCCCGAAATAAAAAGAGGGGTGTTATAAGTTTGATGTGTCTGTCTGTCTGTCAGTCTGTCTGGGGCACCGTAGCTCGCGAACGGATGAAGGGATTTCAATTTAGGTTTTTTTGTATGAAAGGTGAGTTACGTGCAGGTGTTCTTAGACATGTTTCATGAAAACCGGTTGAGTCGTTTAAAAGTTATGGGGGTGAAAGTGGGGAAAAATAACCGAATGTCTGCAAAAATATCATTGGCGTATTTTAAATTTTCGGGTTTTTTAAATTTATCGTCACCCCTGTAACTTACTTATTTAGTTGTATGTTGAATTCGCTTACTCATGTTTCAATCAACGCTTCTTTTAATCCTATTAAAAATGCCATAATTATGTATTGTATAAAGCTAGTCTAGCTTCACAGGTGTACATGCCGTGAAGTGACAATGTCATTCTTTGAGTAAAAAATATATGTAAATAAATAAATAAATAAATAAATATTTCGGACATCTAACACACAACGCCATCTAGTCCCAAGCTAAGCAGAGCTTGTGTTATGGTTACTAGGCAACTGATACAAATACATATATACTTTTTTTTGTAAATACATACATATTTTACATAGAAAACACCCAAACTCCGAAACAAATATTTGTAGATCATACAAACATTTGGTCCTACCCGGGAATCGAACCCGAGACCATATAGTGATATATATTATGTGATAGCTACCTTCTATTCCTTAGCCGTATTCTTGGTTTCGTATATGTATTTCACGATGATTGGGTAAAAGGTACGATAGCACATAGAATACGAACAAAGAAACATTGTTTTTTTGTACATAACAAGTTAAAATGACCTAAACGAAAAATAATCTACTCAGCTTTGTAATATCATTATATTATGAAAACAGGCCTAGAGCAAAGCCTTTTACTTTCTTTGCTACAGAATATTAAATTACGAAAAGAAAAAAAAAACTTTACTGCACAATGGAACCGGTAAAGTACAAATATGAGCGTAGTTTGATTAGATAGCAATTTGATCGTCTGTATGAACTTCATGAACTAAAAATTTAAATTATTCACATACCTATACCAATTTTCTCGTTTCAATTCTCGAACCTAACAATGTATATGATTAAGTACTCTTCCATTTAAAAGACCTTATTCAATGCAACTGCACTGTTCCTGCAAGTTGATTTATTTCCTAAACTGTATTATAGTAGCACAATCTCTCAGCCAGCACGGGAATAACGTACTATTAGTTATTCTGAGATAACGGTTCACAGGCTTGGATTCAACAGTTCTGTGCAACACATTGTTTGTCTATAAAGTAATATATATTTTGTTTAGTGTATTTATAAACTCGACACCAAAACCACAAAGCACGTGTTAAAACTGCAATCATATTTACGACTCAAATTAAATAATGAACAGAAGTTAGATGGATGTTTGAGCGAATGACACATAGGATTATAAACGTACTATAAACATAGCAAACTTATGTATGTGTGTAGCAATCAAAATAATTGTTGCCACTAATGGATATGTACAACATGTAATGGATCGTGTGACAAACTGTAGCTGAGCATACTAGGCTTAGTAGTCTCAGTCAGTCTGAACTTCGACATATACCTAGCTATGTTCCTTTTAAGATGTAAATTGTACTTCTACTCCATTAAAACTTGCGGATTTATAACATTCTAAATAAATGTATTACATGCCTACATATTAAGCCTGAGGTGTTTTAGGTCGACTAATAAGTAACTAATGTTCCAGAAACTGAATAGGTTATAATGAAAAGAAAATAACTCACACGTATCTGAAGAATTCCCAAAATAAATCATTTATTCAATCAAATACGCAACTTGCTCAATCTGCAATGGCTATTAATAAGCTATTCACTACAAATACAGATATATTTGCCAACCTCTCTGGAGAAATATGTAAGCGAGATATTATGTTAATCAGGCACTCATGTTATATTTGAATCCTGCCTGTAGAAAATGGGAGTATTTGAGGAAAGATTCTCCGATAAACTATTGACAATCCTACGTTTTATATATGTACCTACCTAGGTATGTATATAATATGGCGGTAATTTGTTAGTGTATTCATCTTGGTGTATTGTAGACTACAGTAGTTCTTTGGGCAAATGGTTTATGTGGGCTGGTCAAATAGAGTGATAATATCGGCTGTTAGAATGACTAATTCAGAAGAATCACGAAAACGAGAACCATTAAAATTTTCATCAGAATTTATCATTAGAATTTATCGTTAATTGATTTTATTGTCTTGTGTTCTTCAAAAAACTAAATTCTATCAAAACACAAGTATCAGTAAGTACAAACATATAGTAAATAATAAACAGAGTTGAAATATAATTTTCAACAGTATTTTTTGATAGTCTGAAACCCTGCAAACTACATAACGCTTTGAAATAGGGTTCTATTATTATATATCGCGTTCTCTATGATATGTGTCATGAAGAGTGCTGCGAGAAATTTGTTGGGACAATACCGGCCGCAAGTTTCCATCGTTGTTCCATACGGCGAAATTTTCATTCCAATCTTTATAGATGGTATAATAGTAATTTTGAGAATACATTGGCTTTAATTGTAAAATCTCCACGTTTCTAGCCAATAATGTAACTAGTCAATCCTGCGGTTATGATGATTAAGAAATACAATTATACTAAGAAACAATTTTTTTTATACAAAGAAAAGAGCTTATTGATTTTCAGAAACAATTAAAATACAAATAGTCCATTAAACTGTGTCTACAAATTGCGACCACCCTTTTCATTTATAAATTGTTGTGATAGTCTGCGGGCCACGAGGTTTTTACTGTTTTTTCTTTGAATTCACTTAAAACATCGGCAAGTATTAACTTAAAAGATTGGTCAGATCTTTTTTTATTTCCCTTCTTTTTAAAATACGTCTCCCGCACTTGGAATGTATCTTGTGTCACGGTGGAGTTTACAAATGTATATGAAAGGGGCACAAAGAACAACCAGACGCTGAATAAAAAATTGTGGATAATTCAAAGTGTAATTGCAAGGATAGGAACCACAACACTCACCGTAGTAGAAAGCGCCAAGGTAATCACTTATACTATTATTAACCTGGAACTCACTACCAGCGCACGTGTTTCCCTCCCTCTTTGATCCCGGATTCTTCAAACGGAGCGTGAAAAAGCGTCGCACTAGGCCGCGATAGTGTGAGTCAACATGCTGTATTGTCCGCATTCACACTTACAATAATACACTCATGAGTTTTAACTTAGACTAAAAAAAGATTATACGTATTTTTTAACCGACTTCCAAAAGGGAGGAGGTTCTATGTTCCACTGTATGTATTTTTATTTATTTTTATGGATGTTCACCGATTACTCCGTCATTTGTAGACCGATTTTGAAAATTCTATTTGTATTCAAAAGGGTATACTCCCGAGGTGCTCCCATTGCCACCATATCAGGATCTGATGATGAAATCCCAGGAAAATCGAGGGAAACCCTCATTTTTTGTAGGCACATACTATGTTTTTCGTATATTTTCTGAAGTTACACCGGTATTTGCGTCTGATAGTCATAATTTTATGATGATGAGCTGATGATGTAAGGTACAACTCCTTAACGGTTAGGAGTTGGAGGATAAATCTTTAAATATCATATGTATGTATGTTACCTTTAGTCGTATTCTTTCAAATTATTTAGGTAAGCTGATGATGGAAGGTGGAAGGTACAACTCCTCAACGGTTAGGAGTTGGATGATAATTCTTTCAATTTCATACGTATCTAAAGACCTTTAGTCGTATATTTTCAAGTTATTTAGGTGAGCTGATGATAGAAGGTTAAACTCAACAGTTAGTGATTAGAGGATGATTTTAATATTCTACGTACGAATAGACCTTAATTTGTATTCTTTCAGTTATTCATATGGATCGCTTTATTGAGTAGACACCCACTAAGGAAGGTATTTTGGAATTTCTACCCCTAAGGGGGTAAAATAGGGGTTGAAAGTTAGTAGGTACGAAAGTCCGTCATTTTTTAAGTTAGAAACATGAAACTTTATCTTTGGGCTACTGATTAAAAATAAGTAGATAAGTATTTAAGCTTTTCTAGATATTCTACCCGTAAAGGGGTGAAATAGGGGTTGAAAGTTTGTGTGGAAGTCCGTCATTTTTAAGTTAGGAACATGAAACTTTATCTTTGGGCTACTGATTAAAAATGAGTAGAAATGTTTTTAAGCGTTTCTGGATATTCTACCCCTAAGGGGGTGAAATAGGGGTTGAAAGATTGTATACAAGTTTTTTTAAGTTAGAAACGCCAAACTTTATTTTTGAGCTACTGATAAAAATGAGTATTAACGTATTATGTAGCGTTTCTGGATATTCTATACCTAAGGGGTGAAATAGGGGTTGACATTTAAAGCACTAAAGTTATTGGCATGAACAGAAATTTTATGAAATAGTTCAACTTACTACTTACCTACGATTGTTTGCACTAAAAACTGAAAAATAAAAACTTTTTATAAAAAAAAAAACGACTTCCAAAAAAACATCCAACAAAAATCCTCTGCCAAAAAACACTAAAAAGCGTAAAATAAACTGGCTCTTCATAAATTGCTATGTGCCGATTATTGTCTATACCTAATTCTTTATTCATTTAAATAGTAGTATTATAATGTGTGCTAGGTATCTAAAATCAGTTTGAAGTCGGTGCTATAAAAATAAATAAATAAATAAAATAAAATAGCCTTTATTGCTGTTCACTTTCTTACAATATATTACAATAAATGCCTACTATCTAGTTTTTTTTTTCCATTCTTAATTATTTATATTATCGGCAACTGGATGTTTGTCTGTAACAGCTTGTCTATCGACAAAGGCCTCCTCCAAAGATGCCCACGTTTTCCTGTCTCTAGCTAAACGGGTCCATACTGGACCTGCTATTTTCTTGAAGTCATCCTCCCATCTTTTTATTTGTCTACCTCTATTCCTTTTGCTGTCTCTTGGGTACCATTCCGTTATTACCTTTGTCCATTTTTTTTACTTTCTCTTAGCATATGCCCAGTCCATCTCCATTTTAGTTGTCTGTATGTTCTGGATGCATTTTTAAATTTTGTTTTACTTTTAATTGTTTGTAGTTTCACTCTATCCCTTCTTCTTATACCTAAAATGTTTCTTGCCATTCCGTTTTGGCATACTTTTACTTTGTTTTCTAGTTGTTCTGTTAGGGCCCAAGTCTGGCACCCGTATAATAGGCACGGCATAATGCATGTTTCCT
Organism: Diaphora mendica; assembly: GCA_949125395.1. Taxonomy (NCBI): domain Eukaryota; kingdom Metazoa; phylum Arthropoda; class Insecta; order Lepidoptera; family Erebidae; genus Diaphora; species Diaphora mendica. The sequence goes on from OX421316.1 coordinate 17,188,890, forward strand.
ATAATGTCTTTTTTCCTTTCATAGGCATATCTCTATCTTTCATTACTTCGCTGAGAGACCAAAACCATTTCCAAGTATTAGTAATTCTTCTTTCTATTTCTTTACTCATGCAATCCTTTGTAGATATAAGCTGGCCCAAATATATATACTCATTTACGTGTTCTATTTTTTCGTTATTTATTATTAATGTCTCTTTTTGTTTGGAATTCGTCATAATTTTGGTTTTAGTTAGATTCATTGTCAGGCCGGCTTTAGCGCTTTCAACTGATAGTTGTTGTAACATTAATCCTAAAGTTCCCGCATCTTCTGCGAATAAATTTTTATCATCCGTGAAGCGCAGGTGGCTAAGAATTTCACCATTAATGTTTATGCCATTTTTGGACCAGTCCAGATTCTGAAACGCTGAAAATAATTTAGGCGATATAGGATCTCCCTGCTGCACACCTCTTTTGATGGAAAATGCATTACCAGTCTATTCAAGTTTAACCTGTGCTGTGCTGGCTGTGTATACTTTTTATTTAGGCTGATGTATTTTGATTGCACCCCTTGCCTTTTTAGTGCCTCCCATAAATACTCATGATCTATTGTATCTAATGCTTTGTAAAAGTCCACGAACCCTAGGTGATACATTTTTGTAGAATTTGCCTCAGAGCATGAATATGGTCTACAGTTGAAAATTTGCTTCGAAATCCACCTTGCTTCTTGGGTTGATTCTCTTCTAGTGTATTATTCATTCTGCTTAGTATGATTTTTGAAAATATTTTATACATGTTAGACATTAAGCTGATCGGCCTATAATTTCCTATATCACACTTGTCTCCTTTTTTATGCAGCAGTATTATTGTTGATTTAGTCCAGTCTTCCGGGATGATTTCTGTTTCTAAGATTTCATTGAACAAATCTGTAAGTGGAGGGGCTATCACTGGTAATGTAGTTTTTAATAGCTCATTTGTGATTAAATCAGGTGCTTTGTCTAGTTTTTGTGTGTTAATAGCTTTTATCGTTTCTTCCTTTAGAATCGGCATTATCTCTTCTGTATTTTCTGAATAGGATTCTTCTACCATTTGTTCCTTTTTTCGACTTATAATAATACTATTTAAATGAATAAATAATTAGGTATAGACAATAATTGGCACATAGCGATTTATGAAGAGCCAGTTTATTTTACGCTTTTTAGTGTTTTTTGGCAGAGAGTTTTCGTTGGATGTTTTTTTGGAAGTCGGTTTTTTTATATAAAAAGTTTTTTGCTAAAATATACTCAACAAAATACACTTATCTACATTTTACGTTTTCAAAACAAACGATTTTAAAACAATTTAAGAGTGTAATAGGATCCAGTAAAGTAATATCGTACAGTTTATTGATTTAGTGTAGAGTTCTATGGCGGGATCTCCCACTTGAGATAATTCAGGTTGCGTCAACATGTGGGGCTATTCTAAAGCGCCCTTTACATTAGTGATTTAAGTGGAGATTAGGCTCCTACCGTCCTAATACTTATTTACGTTGTCTTAAGAGGTAAATGACGTAAATACACATAAAATAATAGTAAATTGTAAGTGTATCTATTATACTTCTTCTATTTTGAAGGTCTCTGTAGTATTTTTTTAAATGTTTTATGTAGTATTTTTTAAATGTCCTTGTCGCTTCTTATGGCTCGTCTGGAGTAATGCTTTTTATCATAAATGGGGTAAAATGCTCCCATTTTTTATGTATGGACAGATATGTATTAAATACCTACATTTTACCAATTATATTTTTTCCAATCTTAAATTATTACTATACTCTCTGCGCTGTAGCATGGTGCGGGTGACAGTTTCAGTAAAATTTCGTTTCAATCTTGAAAGTTGCCGCGATTTACAAATTATGACTTAGTATTTCATCTGTACCACATTCGCAATATATTAAATCATTAATAACTGTAGTAAATTAAATTAAACCATAAATTGTAGTAAATTAAAGTAAATTAAATTAAACCACCACGCACCATGCTACAGCGCAAAGAGTATAAGTTCATTCCTTAGTTATTGTATTACACGAATATATAATACATATTCATTACATGTAGTATTGAAGACTATGTTTATATGATAAATAAATATTTCTATACAATAACACTTTAACACTAATTGAAGTTAAACATTCAAATTATAACAATTTATTTAAAAATCAGTAACAATACGATTTGAGATTGCGTAGCTTAGTCTCAAAAGCAGGCCCATTCTGCGAATAGAGTTTAACAACAGATAATCCGGCTTTTAGTTGGACGACTGACTGTACAGTACATACATATATTATAGTTGACATCTGCGTTGTTTCGCTGTCGCTCCCGGTCGGGCTTAGGTCTGCTTCCCGTTTAAACTTTGACACATGAATAAGAGGAAAATTTGAATAAGTATCAGGCAAATGTAATCATATAATACTACTAGCTGACCTACGCAACCTCGTTTGCGTCCAAACTACCATCCCCCGTTTTAACCCCAAAAAAGGAGTTGATTTCTAAAGATACATTATTAGTACACCTCCACACCATCTATACAGCATACATTTTAAATTTCAAGTCTCTTACTTCAAAACATAGGACTTTCATACAAACTTCCAGCCCCCGTTTTACCCCCTTAGGGGTGGAGTTTCGTAAAATCGGTTCTTAGCGGATGTTTACACCCCATAAAGAACCTACCTGCCAAATTTCAAGTTTGTAGTTGTTATAGTTTCTGAGATTTCGTGATTAATAAGTGAGTGGTATTTCGCTTTTAAATATATAGATAGATTACTAAATAACGTGTTATAAGTTTACTTTCAATGGAGTTGTAATTATATTTCGTAAATGTATGTTGGAATAAAATCTTTCGTGTGGTATTCATGTTTATAAAGACGTAGTGGTACCAGGAAAGTAATTTAACAATATTATTAAAGGATTCGAGGCGCTCATAACTCAGTTGCACTCGGTGATTAGAAATAATCACCGAAACAAGCAACGACGGTGCGGTCAGTACCTGGATGGCTGACCGCTGTCATGATACCATGAGCGTCTCCGTGATTCGGAGGTCACGTTAAGCAGTCGGTCCCGGTTCTTATCGTAGGATAACGGTCGTGAAGCTTAGTTGGAGGCCTTTGGGCGGCTTAAAAACATCCAACGGCAAAATTAAGTAGCCACAACGTTGTCTTGCCAGTCCTCAACCCGCACTCGGCCAGTGTGGGGACGTATGGCCTTAACCCTCTCCTGAGAGGAGTCCCGAGCCCAGCAGTAGGTCGTTATGGGTTGTTGATGAATAAAAGATCCCATAGGGTTTGAAGTAATAATATAATAGTTCAAACCCTATGGGATCTCACACACGGTCGTCTGATTTCAAACCAAGTGGAAAAAAAACATTTCAAACCAAACCATTTACCTATATATTTGGACTTCGCAAATATGATCACGTTTCCTCTTTCCGTAAAAAGCTCAAGTGGCTTCCAATCCGATTTCGCCGGAATACTCATATCCTTACTATTGGCGAGCCGGTGGACTGTAAACGACGTGTGTATTTATATATATATATGAAATGATGAATCGATGGTGGTTTTAGTCTTTAATAATGAAATATTTTCACAATTATAAATTAGTTATAAGACATTAGTCGGAGCTGACACAACACTGACAACAACAGAACAATAATAGGAAAAAACATATAGAGCATATAAAAGAGGTATTTACAATTAAACTTAGAACATGCTTCCAGCCAGTCGCCAACACTTACCCTTCTGTATAACATTTTGTTTAATCCATCAACCCCTATTTATCTCAAAGAACGCTTTAAGTTCCTTCATGACACACATTCGAAATGCCTGAGGTCTTCTGGAAACCTGCGATTGAAAGTACCAAAACATTCTACCAATTTTTATACTAACTCATTTTCCGTCGAGGCTGTACGTTTATGGAATGCATTGCCGAACTCTATCAGACGTGCCCAATCTGTTAACACTTTCAAAACTATGTTATGTGAGCATTATCTGTCTCTCATAGTTTGAAACTAACGTATGTATGTAAGTAGGTTAAAATTTATATATATTATGTATATTCATATGACTATGTATGTATAGTATTTTTTTTTTATTTTTTTTTTTATTAAATTTTTCATGTACTTAAATACCCCGCACCAACTTAGAATGAAACTTGTCCATCCAAAGGTTGCCTGGAAGAAATTGCTATGAGCAATAAGGCCGCCCTTTGTACATCAAATTTTCTGTTAATTATGATTGTATATTGTTAGTAAACTCTGGTGTACAAATAAAGTATTATCTATCTATCTATCTATCTATCCTGCACTAAAGTATACCAAAAAAAAATACGTATAATACATTCTAGAATTAAAATCACTTGTACTTATATCATATTAGTCCTGAGCGTCCAGTCTTTTTTCATGAAAGTGTCATTTTGTCAAAAACTATTATTTTAAAATAAATACCTCATTGAAATGTATATGATAAATCTAAGAATCTAATACAAAAAAATACCTAAGGGCTGTCAATAGTCTTTTATTTTTTTTTATTTTTTATAGACAACTCCCGCACTAGGAATAAAAATACATAAAACGGACACAAAGAACACCCAGACTCAGAACAACAATTTGTGGATCACACAAAGTGTTGTCCTACGTGGGATTTGAACCCACGACATTTGGCGAAGTAGGAAACGGCGTGGTGACCGTTAAACCACTAGGCCAAACGTGCATTAATTAATTATAATTAAAATATATAATTGTATTTAAAAAAAAACTGATTTTTAATTACAATTCGTGTATTTGCGTCTTATAAATATAATTAATTAATATTCTTTTACTGAATATCTAAAGGCATTCTCAAGAATTACATACTAATTAATTATGTTTAACGTCTATTAGTATCTCTCTTTTATTGTGTAATTTCTTAATTATATTATGTACCAGCTGACCCACGCCACCTCGTTTGCGTCTTCTATTGTCCGTAGCGTAACAATTTTCCCCCGTTTTTGAAATATTCTTCATTGGTGCTCCGCTCCTATTGGTCTTAGTGTGATGATATATAGCCTATAGCCTTCCTCAATAAATGTACTATCCAACACTGAAATAATTTTTCAAACCGGACCAGCGGTTCCTGGGATTAGCGCGTTCAAAGAAACAAACAAACTAAAAAACTCTTCAGCTTTATAATATTAGTATATATTTGATAAATACCTGTAACTATTTATTACTGTGGTAAGAGAGTTTGGTTAAGGGGAGGCTTATCGACAACAGTCAGTATGCGACTCTGACATTCTCAAACTAAGAAGGGGTCCCAGACTAAGAGGTATTGATTGTACGGATGGAGATAGTAAACTATAGAAATAAAAGTCGTTTAAATTAAACAAAAATACAACATGTGATTGAGTGCTCGAACCTAATAGTTAAAAATAAACTTAAAAGAGAGCGAAGATAAAACAAAATTATTAAAGGATTCTAGTGTGTAGCCACACCCAAACAACAACAAAAAACTAACAAAACACAACAAACTTATAAACAAACAAAACAAAATTTTGATAGTATAATTTAATATTACACGTGCAGAAAAGTCACTCAAAAGTGTGCTTACTAATCAAACATGCACGGTTTCACTCACGTGTGTATTTCAGCTATGCTCGTCTAATTAAGGGTCCGGTTATGTTTTAATTTAGAGCCTGTGGGCATTCATAAGTTCCCTGGTTTAAATATAGGCTTTATTATAAAGGAAAAGGATCTGCTAAATATCTACACTAGTATTTTACCGTTCTTCAACAAAATCGACACTGTCATCATAGAGATTGTCTCCATTCATTTCTTATTTCAAAAAGGATGAATTTCCTGCAACCGTGTTAAAAGGCAAAAGTGTAGGTAAAACGCAAAAGGTATAAACCTGCGTATAAGTCCAATTTGTCACCGGAAGGTAAGTTATATTTGGTTCGGAAATTGCGGCGATGTAGTGTCACGTGTGACTCGCACGTCAAGTCGGAACGTTGCGTCGTGTGGCGTCACGGCATCAGACTCCTTCCCGTCATTGATTATACCGCACTAGATACAACATGTACAACGTGTCGTCACGCTTGTCTCGGATATTAATTTAGGTTTCCGTTAAATATATTCAGTTTCTTTTTTTTATAAACATCTGTTAATGGTTTCAGTGGGAGCGGAGTGATTCACATCGCTTAAAAGCTTTTAACTCTAAACTATTAATTAAGTATACTTCAAGGTATAATTCTACTAAGATTTACACTTACCATCAGGTGGTACATACGTCTGCTTGTTTGCCTCCTAGTCCAAAAAAAGGGATATTTTTGGTAATGAAATCTTCCACCAGTCATGAATTGAGGCGGTTGATGCGGATTATTCGATTTCAATGGAGGGACTCACTGTTCGTTATTTCATTAAGGTGACTCCAAACAGAATCATCACGGCGTTTTATTAAAAACCCTTATTAAATTACATCTCAACCGACCAGTTTTTTCGTGGAAAAATAGGCAATACTTTTGGTGTGCGTGTGAACTGAGGGACCATAGTGATATTTTTGTTTGAAATTTTTATAAGATTTAGTAGTAGGCTCAAAACAATTGTAGAACAAATATGAGAATTTGTAAAAAGATATGTTAAAAACTACAGCCCTTTAAGTGTGGTCCCTCAATCCTCACATACCATCAGCCGGATCTCGGTAAGTATGTAAAAAAATAAGGTATTGTGACTGCAGACATTTAGTAGAGAATTTGTAAAGATATATACTAAATAACTGAGCACAAATCATCAACGATTAAAAAAATACAACGACTATACTGTGGTCCCTCAGTCCACACACGAAAGATTTTGTTATACTGAATATTATCACATCAACGGAATAAAATCTTTATTTTCTCACGTAATGTTTTAGAACAAGTCTTATAGCAATTTTTAAAAAATAAATTTAAAAAAAATATCGATAAACTTTGAAGATATTTATAATTAAAGCTGGTCCCTCAATCCTCACGTTCTCAAACATACTTGCATGTCTAGCTGCTAGACAACTAAAGTATCACAAAGTGTAGTGTATTAAACTTTTTGTAAAAAGTTTCTACAAAATAATAGGTATCTTTAATTGTGTGTATCTTACCTCTAAAATAAGATTATAGCATTTCAGTGATCTTATGAACAGATATACGAGTAGTGTGACCACACAATGAAAAAAATGTAGACTACCAAAATAATTTTTATTGTAATAGTCGAAACCCAAGGTTGTACGGTTGATTTAGTGTTATGTTACATTACGTATCTTTACAAAGCATGAAATAAAGTAGCTTTTAGACGCTTATCACCATTTAGGCTATGTTTTAAGGAAGCTTTATGTACTTATAATACCCCAGTATTTTACAAACCATTATGGTAACATAGCGGTATTATTTATACAGCTCAGTTTTATACGTTCTATTAACACATACAATTGAACATTTAAAAACACAGGATTTTGTAAAATATTTACACAAAGTCCGCGATAGTACCTATCGCGATCTATATGAATATTATAAATTTGAAAGTGGCTTAGTCTGTTTCTCTATTACGCTTTCACGGCTAAACCAATAACAGTGCCTGCACTTGGTAAGGCAAACAAAAGTATTACAATAAGTTATATGCCTTACCAAGTGCAGGCACTGTTATTGGTTTAGCCGTGAAAGCGTAATAGAGAAACAGACTAAGCTAAAGCAAAATAATACCGCTATGTTACCATAATGGTTTGTAAAATACTGGGGTATTATAAGTACATAAAGCTTCCTTGAAACATAGCCTAAATGGTGATAAGCGTCTAAAAGCTACTTTATTTCATGCTTTGTAAAGATACGTAATGTAACATAACACTAAATCAACCGTACAACCTTGGGTTTCGACTATTACAATAAAAATTATTTTGGTAGTCTACATTTTTTTCATTGTGTGGTCACACTACTCGTATATCTGTTCATAAGATCACTGAAATGCTATAATCTTATTTTAGAGGTAAGATACACACAATTAAAGATACCTATTATTTTGTAGAAACTTTTTACAAAAAGTTTAATACACTACACTTTGTGATACTTTAGTCGTCTAGCAGCTAGACATGCAAGTATGTTTGAGAACGTGAGGATTGAGGGACCAGCTTTAATTATAAATATCTTCAAAGTTTGTCGATATTTTTTTTAAATTTATTTTTTACAAATTGCTATAAGACTTGTTCTAAAACATTACGTGAGAAAATAAAGATTTTATTCCGTTGATGTGATAATATTCAGTATAACAAAATCTTTCGTGTGTGGACTGAGGGACCACAGTATAGTCGTTGTATTTTTTTAATCGTTGATGATTTGTGCTCAGTTATTTAGTATATATCTTTACAAATTCTCTACTAAATGTCTGCAGTCACAATACCTTATTTTTATACATACTTGCCGAGATCCGGCTGATGGTATGTGAGGATTGAGGGACCACACTTAAAGGGCTGTAGTTTTTAACATATATTTTTACAAATTCTCATATTTGTTCTACAATTGTTTTGAGCCTACTACTAAATCTTATAAAAAATTCAAACAAAAATATCACTATGGTCCCTCAGTTCACACGCACACTATTTTTGTGCAAGTATTAATTGGCTTACATTTTATTTATTTACTGTACATCAATATTAATTAGCTAATCTAAATAATATTATAAAAGTTAATGTATGTATTTACAAAATAAAAGTATATATGTGTTTATATCAGTTGTCCAGTACACATAACACAAACTCTGCTTAGCTTGGGACAAGATGGCGTTGTGTTAGATGTCCCAAATATTTATTTAATATTTAAATAAACTTTACACATAAATATACACAATAAAGTGAAAGCTAAAATAAAAAAGAAATATATATCAAATTCCTTAATAATGATGCCTTAAACATTACTGTTATTGAAATTGCAAAATTAAAGCGAACCGTAGATAATAAATACGCTTTAACTGTGGCAAAACTTCACGTCCTTGCCCTTGTTATTTGTCAACAGATGATTTTCATTGTCATTATTGCCGAAGTTGATGTTAGTTTAGAAAACTATTATTTTATTTTTACCAGTCCTATACTTACGTATCCAAAAAAATACAAACTTTTTTTATTTTTATTATGATTCTTAGGTAAACATAAAGACAATTACAAAAAAAGTAAAGACAAGAAAACTGTTTTATCAGTTTCTAAATACGTGGTAACACTATTTGTATTAAAAGTAGTGAATATAATTAATTAATCAACAATACACGTTTTGTTATGAGACTATTAGGTCTTTAATATAATGGAAAAAAAACTTCCGAAATTATTTAGTATTCAATCAAAATGAAGACATATCTGCATTCTTAATAATCCTATCAACTATGATTTCGCTATTGTTCTTTTTCAACGAAAACCAGAAATAAAATAACGAATCTGCATGCAAAAAATATTGGACTGTCAATCAAATAAAATTTCACATGTCGCATTGTTTTCGATGTGGTCGCATTTTGCGTACAACGCTTCGTTTATTACTTTGAAGTATTACCTACTGTTTTTTCCGAAAATTATGATAAAATAAAACCTGAAAATTGCAGCCGCTTTCCGGAAAGTGCTACGGTTAAATTTATACTCGTTATGTAGTTTTTGCTTACTCGACTAAAATTATCAAGTGAAATTGCAATTTTGCATAAACATTAACATTGCAACATCTTTTTAAATTTATACATAATAGGTCTTTACCTATGAAATTGCCGTTTTATATGCAATAAGTGAAAGTACTTATTTTTTCAAACTTTTTTATTTCTGTTATTCGAAGTAATCACCCATGCAATCGACGCATCTTTGCCAACGCATTGGCAGTTTATTGAGGCCCTTCTTGTAAAAATCAGCTGGACGGGAGGCAACAAACTCTTCAAAGGCATTTTGTACTGCCCCTCGGGAATTGAATTTTTTACCCACTATAAAGTTGTCTAAATTTTGGAAAAAGTAATAGTCGGTAGGTGCAAGGTCTGGTGCTTTATCGTCAATAAAATTGGCAGACAATTCACGAATTAGGGATTATGCAGCATGTAGTAGAGTAAAAAAACAAAAATATTGTGAATGAGCTTTATTTTTTTTTAGGTCACTCTTACTCATGTGTCGTAATTTAGATACGATACGTTTTTTTTACTCTATGTCCCGCTTTTTTCAAAATCCCGGTTCGACTAAAAAAATCTGGCAACGCTGACTGTGACCCACATTGCGATTTTTAACGTTTTTACTTAAAATACCTAATAACGTTCGTATGGAATTCTATGAATATAAAGCCATTTTTTATTTAAAAAGCCTGTGTCGCGGGGGACTTTACAAACATACATGTTACGGACACAAACTACAGCCAGACTCAGAACAACAATTTGTGAATTAGAAAGAAAGAAAGAAAGAAAAATAGTTATTTTGGCAACTAAAGTAATACAAAAATAAAAAAGGTAACATAAAACAATTGTGCAAGGCCAAAAATGGACCCAACTCAGCATTGTGTCAGACAAAACGTCTGACGCTGGTTTTCAGTTGGGCCCAGGTGACACCATTCATAAAGCTATTTTACATAACCGTAATACATACAATTACAAAGAAAGAACAATAAAAACACAATTACACACAAACAATCTTACTCCATACTCCACCACATTGCACCATATTTTAACATTGCGGGGACCGCCCGCCTGTATTTCGCAACTGCTATATAAGAGACATGTTGACGTTGACCATATCCAGTCTCCGCTGTGCATCTCTTAGATACTGACGCAATCTGTACTTAAATGTGCCGATTGTATTTAACGATCTTATAGGCGGCAAATGGGACAACAGAGAAAGTGTTGTCCCATTTGAACCCACAGCGCTCAGCGTAGTAGAAAGCGGCGTAACGATCGCTTAAACTACTAGACCAACCGTTCAGTCATATAGATACACATGACTATCCACAATAGTTCACATCTCTGAGGCATCGCGGGCTGCGATCGCTTTGACGGTCCTCACCACCCACTTTGCACATCCTACTAATATCATAAAGTTTGTAAGTATGGATGGATGGATGTTTGTTACTCTTTCACGCAAAAGCCACTGAACGAATTTGGGTGAAACTTTACAGTAATATAGCTTATATATCAGAATAACACATAGGCTACTATTTGCAGCGATAACCGACATACACGCGGGCGGAGCCGTGGGCAACAACTATTAACGAATAATGTTTTTAATTAGTGAGTGGAGATTTGTGACCAAAGACATTGAAACTACTAAGTATCGCTTTGTTTTATATTGCATTTTTACTACATAGTCTAAAAGATTTGTAGTAGATAGAACCAAATGTAAATTAGAAATGAAAAATAACATTTGTTAAATATATGTTCATTAGCCATATTTAAAATTTTAGGTTCCTTAACTTTAACTCTACAATCGATAGTTACAGACAATATCGACTTTGAGGAAGATTTACTTTCGCTTAGTTCAGTTGCTCGAAGTGTCACCCAAAATTCAATTAAGAAAATATTGTATCATCGAGTGAATCATGCTGTAGAGTTCTTAACTAAACTAATTCAACTTCCTCTAAGGCCGATAGATACCGAAAGCAATTACTTTCAAGTACATTTATATTTTTCTATCGGTTCTCAAGTTGTAGCAGTGTTTCTTGGCTCAGTACTTGCTATTTTTCTTTCCGCTACGTTTATTACGACAATTTCTCAGTGACGGTAAATGTTACAATAACTTGTATGTTACAAACATTAACGTGAAGATTGTGGTAAGTTAGTCTAAAGGTTTTTGAGTATGTCGAAATATTGCTGAAATTTGTTACTATGGTTAGGGGAAACAAATAGTCAGGTCACCTAATGGAGAGCCGTCCATTAATTTCTCAGAAGTAAAAATATAAAATTGATATCCTCTGGTTGATACCTTGTACAATATGTGTTTTTTTCTGCTAGACGAGAGTATGTGTATACTTGTCCTCTCCGGCACTTTTTCTGTCTCATCTTTGGCCCACATTACTAACTTGTCAAAGGAGCCACATTTCCACTTATACTTGCTTCGGAACATGAAAAAAAAAACATAGTCTAAAGTCAAAAGCGGTTTGTATATTTTATTTACAAAGTTATACATATAAGCAGCTTACATTATACAGTCTTCTTATAATCTAAGTTTTACCCGTAATACTATTAGAATATCCGTATCAGACTGTCTAAGCTTCGGATTAGACATTCAGAGAAAATATATTTACATATGTACTTAATGAGCAAGATATAAATACACCAAATATTTATGATACTTCGCAATAATAGGTTTCAGATGATTTTCGATTACTTAGTTCTTTGAAAAATAGTGCTTTTGGTACACGAGAGTCATTGAACATTAGTTATAAATAAAATGTAAAGATTCATTTCAAAGATCTTTGATGTAAATTAAAGCAGTAAAAAAATAAAGAAAACTACAATTTGTTTTTTTTTAGTTTTCAGAATATATTTAATTTTTTACGATTGTAGTATATTTTTATTAGATAGCTGTGCACAGACATATAATATTTATTTATAGTCGAATGATATATGTAGGTATATATATTTCAAGTGCATTGAGAAAATGACCCTGGACTTTTGACTAATTTAATTAGAGCTCATCGATTGACAGAAAATCTTTAGCCTATATAATGTCTATCACATTGCGATAATACTACTTCTATGGATACGATATTTTTGTTGATAATACCTTTGATCTTCACCGTTGTCATTTTTGGTCATTCTTGTAGACACTCCTGCGTCCCGTAGGCGGATAATAACCTGTAAAAACGAATAAAAAAATTAATTTTTGGACTTAGAATTTTTAAATCTCAAATTTCGAACTTTTTCAGAGGTTTTGTAGAATTGTTCGATAACCCTTCAATCCATAGTTGATTTTTTTGCATATTTAGATAGCTCTCATCAAGGCCTATCTAACAACACCTCTTTTATATAGATCCGGTAAACAGAAGTTAGATAATTTTTTACATTCATCTTGAAAGTTGGTATTTTCAGAAATTTTCTTGAGGTTTTCGTCGAATAACTTGAGAACCCTTAATTTGGAAACCACAAATTTTACAGATTTAGATAGAACTTGCCTAGACCCTCTAACGACACCCTATTTGTATATATCCTACAAATAGAGCTTCAAAAAATTTCATATTAAAACTGAATTTTTAGTACGTTTTCTAAATTTTGGAGGTTTCTGTCGAATAACTCGGCCACTCTTATTTTGGAAATTAAAAATTATACGTAATTAGTTAGGTCTCTTCAAGACCTAACTAACGACACCTCATTTGCTTAGATCGGGCAAATAGAAATCCTAAAAATTGAGCGCCCACCCTCCCTGTTTTCACAGGGTATATAGGCTTCGTAAAAAGGATCGTCAACCTTCGGTCTCGATCAAAAATTTTACTCACAAAAACTTATTTTATTTCCATTTTATTTAAGAATTTCGTATAGTTTTTAGTATTGACGGAGGCACTATACAACTCATTAACACATTGAACGGCTCTTATAGAGCAGAGATTTTAAAATTTATTGTCTTTGCAACTACGTAGAACGGAGTTCTACAAACACACTACTTTAAGTTACTGACACATACACACATACCCCCCCATACAGGTTTACACAAATTTTACACACAGACAATTTTCCCCGTCCGCACTACCAACATATCCGGCATCGGAGCCCCTGCTAACAGGTGACTCAGCTTCTCCTCTTCACCATCACCATCACCATCGCCGCACCCGCATCCACCGAAACACCAAAGAGCTCCAACCACTTGCAAAACAACCATGGAGGCCACCAGGACGAGCGACAGGATAGTCCAGGCTAGGGTCTGGCTTCAGAGAGCGAAGGCTTGCGTGAACCAGTCCCGCAATCTGAAGACAGACCTTAAGGTAGGAATCCTCAACGCCGTAGACCACCTCTACCAACTCGTTAAAGAGGCGGAAGCGTCCAAGGCGACAACACCAGCCACGTCGCATGACATAGGCTCCAACACTGCAGTGGTTGTAGCTCTTGTGCAGGAGGGAAATCTGCAGAAAAGACTACCTCAGCGAGAGAAACGACGACAGGGGCGGGAAACAGCTCGAATAGCTTTTCGAGAAGATCGAAGAGACCCAGTTCAATATCGACACAGCGACCGAGGAGATGATAGAACGTGCGCAGTCCCAACTCGAAGACCTGGTTGGGACTGTCGCCAGGGACATAATTATTGAGAATAAGACGCACATCATCGAGGCTGTCAAAGGGCAAACAGCCGAGAGCGTCCCAAACCCGGTCCCGAAAACTTACGCAAGTGTCACAGCAGCCAAGCCCGGGCGTCGACCGGCGCTTCACTCGATGGCGGTGACCTCAGCGGATAGTCAGGAGACGGCCGATGAGGTACTCGTCAGGGTGAGGAAGGCGGTCGACGCCAGGAGCACCGGCCTAAAAGTGAGTAAGGCCAGGAAGGCGAAGAATAGCACGATCATTTTAGGCTGCGACACGGAGGCCGAAAGGGAAAAGGTGAGGAGGGCAATCGAGAGCCGTGGTGAGAGGCTTGTGGTAGAGCCCATGAAGAACAAAGAACCGTTAGTCGTCCTTAAGGACGTTTACATGGATGGTGACGACGAAGAAACGGTGAGAGCCCTATACACCCAAAATGCCGATATCTTCATGGGCCTACCACAAGAGGAGAAAGAGATGAGGATAAAAGTTTAAAAAAGGGCCAGGAACCCAGAAACCTCTCACGTCGTGATCCAGGTGAAGCCGAGGATATGGCAGAGGATGACGGAGGCTGGAATCCTCTACCTGGACCTGCAAAAGGGTCAGAATGGAGGACCAGTCTCCGCTCATTCAATGTTCAAAATGTCTGGCTTTCGGACACGGCCATTTAGTGCCGAGTGCCCAATTCGAGCAAAATGGGACTACCTGGCGAGATCCACAACGGCATATTTATAACACACTCACTCATACACATACAATACAGAAACACACACACAGAAACACACACACACAGATTTTAGAAACATATAGTGAATATATGTGGAAAAATCAAAAACATGCCTACAACACTGGACATGAACACAGTCAGGAAATTATTTGCCACAGATGTAAATAATTGTATATATTTTTATTTTATTTTTATAAAACCCTAGATTGTTATACCTCGTTGAATAGCTGAATAAACATAGATATTTTTAAGCACATCTGCAAAACAGGCGCCATAATATTTTTTTAAGATATCAATTGAAGAAAAATAAACTTTCTAAATTTTTATTTTTATTTTTTAGTTTAAATCGTCCACAACAACTTATTTATTCACATTACGTATAATATTGGTTATTAACGTCATAAAACATCTTATTTTACATGTAAAAATCAATCAACAGTTATAATAACACCTACACATTTCAAAATATCTAAGCTGACAGTCAAAAATCGGCAATTTTTTGTAAAAACAATTAAATTCGAATATCTCAAAAACGTTTAGATTTAGGATAGGGTGTTTTTCGTGAAATCCGTCAAAAATGATGCCAACTACACGCCCTTAACAGGAATAGGTCGACTTACCCTGTAACCCTGTATACATATTGTTGCAAGAAGTGTAAATAATTTCAAAAGATAAACATAGACACAAACAAAAGTGAACACACGCATATAAAACTGGACATGTACACAAACAAACACACAAGACAAGTCATAAATGGCACGATCTCAAAATAAGGAAACGACAGTTAAAAAGATATCTGGAGAGACTAAATTATAAAAAACTACCAAAACAAATTAGGCAAACATTGAATGAATTGAATGAATAAAACATTAATCGTAAATAATAAATAATAACAGAATCATTGGAAAAGAATTAGATGAAAATTATGTAATGAAATGAAATGAAATGAAATGATATTTATTTGTAAGTAAATCTTTTCAGATATTTTTACACGTCGGACTTTACAGCTAGAAGAGACCGGCATTTCCTACGACTCACTCTGGGAAGAAATGCCGAAACAAACCACAGAGATGTCCTTTTTTTTTTAGTCCGAGAACATTGATTACAAAACAAAAAATAATCTGTGCGAGTACAGTATGGGATCTGGGTTGGCCTTTTGAAGAAAGGACCATGATTTTGAGTCGGCCTGTCCATATAGACGGCATACGAGCCCCAGCCATCGTGTTACGACCCGAAGCGCGACACTACCGTCAGCAGGACATTTGGGTAGGCCGGGGAAACACTCAAAGCCACCAGAAAGATACTAAATATGAACTTATATTACAAGCCTAGACTATACTCACATTTACATTTACATTATGAATTAAGAAAGAAAAATTGTAGGAAAATAGAAAGACTTTAGACAGTAAAAATGTAGAAATTTTAGAAATAAATTCGCAGTAGAAAATAAAAAATAGTAAAATAGCGGGAATTCTACCCGAAGACTAATAAAACAAACAATGACTGAAAGTAGTATAAAGAGTAACAAGGTCCTGTCTCCTCATGGACGGGGAAAAGCTGAGAGGTCAAATACAGACCTCATTAAAAAAAAAAAAAATACCGTCTATAATAATCTATGCACTGTTTTCTTTAAGTGTAAAGGAAGGTTTACAATAAGCGAGATAGGGTCCTTTACTTAGTCAAAGTGTTATAGGTATTGCCGCAAGGAGTAATAATCGCCACCCACGGATACAAATCGAGATCAGGTCATTTTTGCACTAAAAATACACGTTAGAGGCCCCAAAGGAAACAACGTACTACCCACGTCTGTGCGTACAAAAACTGAGGAATCCGCAGTGTCCATATTATATTAAAAATACAGTACGGTACACGGTAAACGGTTACCGTGGGAGAGCCACTCTTCGACATGAATGGGCCGGCTCGACCGGAATGATACCACGGCCTCACAGAAAATCGGTGTGAAACAGCGCCTGCGCTGTGTTTCACCGAGTGAGTGAGGATACCGAAGGCCCAGACACCAACCCCTCCCCCCTTCCCCCTCCCCATCCCCCAAAGGCCGGCAACGCACTCGTGACGCCTCTGGTGTTGCGGGTGTCCATGGGCGGCGGTAATCGATATCCATCAGGCGATACGCCTGCTCGTTTGCACCCTATATCATAAAAAAGAAACTGTATGGTACAAGAAAAACTTAAAAAAACCTACTACGTAAGAACTTCGGATAAAATTTAAATAGCCTATGCTACCCGGGTCATTATTACGAATCTATTGGCATCTCATTCATTAAAATCGGTTCAGTAGTGTAGGCGCTACAGCGATACGTACAAATATACAAAGATTGCCAAAAATGTCTTTCTTTTTGGCTTAGCCGTCGTCGAGTAAAAACAAGTCAACAATTATAAAAAAAACTATCTTTCTATTTTCTGTCTGTTTATATTATAATTACTAGATAATTTAAATTTGTCAAGATAGAAGATACAGAATAATGCAATAAAGATATTATATTATCATTTTAATACGTTACAGAATAAGGTGACGCCGTCTGACGCGACTCCAGAGAAAAACAAATTTAGGTTTGCTCACGAAGTATCTTAACATTTCGTTTAACCTAACAATGCTATCCGTCTATTCGTTCTTTAGACAGTTGAGGTAAAATAACTGAAAATAAAGGATAAATTTAATTATTTAACACTGCTAGCAGAAATCTCTAGCAAAGGAGTAAAACGTAGATTCTAGAATTAAATACAACATATAAAATCACGAGATTAAAGTAGAATTTGTAATTCTTAGCTTAGGTACGTAGGCGATATTTATTAGCCCGGTTAATCGTTTGTCTAAATTATTCGTAAAGGTAAATGGAAAGATGAAATTTAATTATTAAAATTCCATGTATTGTTTGTATGTATTATATTGTTTAAATCTTTAAATTAACACATCATGAGAATTCTTAAGAGAGGCTTATGACCAGCTGTGGACTTGTAGAGGCTGTTGATAATGATAATTCTGTGTATCGTTTTTCAAACAATAATGACCGTGGGAGTGCCATGCTTCGGCATGAATGGGCCGGCTCGACCGGAGTGATACCACGGCCTCACAGAAAACCGGTGTGAAATAGTGCATGCGCTGTGTTATACCGAGTGAATTAGGATACCGGAGGCCCATACCCCAACCCCTCCCCCTATCTCCCCTCCCATCCCCGAAAGGCCGGTAACGCACTTGTGACACCTCTGGTGTTGCGAGTGTCCATGGGCGGCGGTAATCGCTTACCATCAGGTGATGCGTCTGCTCGTTTGCCGGCCTATTCCATAAAAAAAACCCTCGTATACAAAATTATAAGTTCAGAAACTGAAATTGTTTAAAAATAATGTAGTATAAATTTAAAAAAAAATGTAAAACAGCGGCTAGGTCTAGTGTAGGTATATTTTAACTAGTCGTGGAATAAAAGCCTTACAATAACTGTTCTTATTATAACACTTTATTTTGAAATAAAATAAGACATAGAAATGGTTGAAAATTGACCATCAGGCGATAACTAGTATGTGTAATTACATCATAATGTTTTTCTCGATAACGACCTTGAGCCGCAGTACAGTGTTTCGTAATTTGGTACAACCCATTTTACAACAAGTAACTTCATCCAAGTGGTTATTTTCTAAGGTTCTCGTATTTTCTACAAAAGTTGCCAAGTAGGTACATTTTGTAAGTTTAGCGACTGGTACTCTAAAACTAACAGAACTAATTTTACCCCAAATCTTTGTTATAAATACTACAATCATTATTTTTAAGTTACGTCAAGACATGTTTGGCTTTTAAAAGCACTTTAATTTTTAAAAAGTTTCTATTACCTCGAATTTAAAGGTTCATCTAATTATATACATTTTTTTTTTATGTATGGCCCGCCATAATGACTCTACTCTGCCTGATGGAAAGCATAAGCAGAATCCAAGAGTGGTGGTCACCATACTCACTGCGAATGCAGACAATGCAGTATGGCGACCCACACCATGGCGGCCTAGTGATGCTACTGCATCTTTTAGTCTAGTCAACAAGTATGGAACTTGTTGACTAGACATACATATATATTTAAAAGAAAAAGAAAATATTTTTTACAACTTTGTTGACGTGACTCTTTCCATCTTGATTCACCGAAGGCCTTCTACCGCTTTTCAGACGACATCGTAAAAAGGATGGAATGAGTTAAGTTTACTTCTGCATACAATTGATAAAGGTAGACAACACCCGGTCAAAGCTTTGCTTGGCTTCATAAAAATATCTTCGTTTAACTAAATATATGTAAATTTAAGGGAAACTTTCTACTAACGTCATTCTTTATACGCGGACAACAAACATTACATATTTTTAATAGAATGACTTTTAAACCAGGTTGCACTACTGAGTCAGAACGCAACGAACCTTTTAATTGCATCATTTCCAATACACGCATCAAATTTTATAGGCAGAGTTATACAATTTAACAGCCTTAAAAAAAAGGAGAACTACGCCACTGGGCAATTTAGAAAATTCTATTGTATTTGGGAGGATTTACATTAAATTTTGTTCCAAAACCATAAAGTACTGTACTAGAATTGAGAAATGAATTATTAGAATAAACAGGACGTGACGTAAAAAGTTACTTATTTAGCTAGTATTCACCCACATGTGGAGTAATTTTTATTCACGATACGACCTATTTTAGGACCACATTTCATCCGAAATCAGCGAACCATTCGAGCGTGAAGGAGAAACAAACATTAGATTAACCAAATTTACAAACGAGCTAAGTACCTAGTGGTATAAAAAGTATTATTTTTAAATATTATCAATGCTACGCTCTAATCATAAGTTTACACTATTGTCTAACAATGTAAGAGATCTTGAGATGATGTAATTTAAATTGTAGCCGATATTACAATTTTTGCATCACTTGAGTAATGCGTGTGTGATGTGCTTTATTCAAGAATATCCTAAGAATATTCCTAATGATTTAATATATAGTGCCTAAAATAAGAAAATAAGCACCCCAAGAAAGTCATTGAATAAAATGAATAATCACTCTTTTAAAATTACAACTAATAATCCTTAATGAACACTGCAATGTATATTTTTTAGTAATTTTGTATAATAGTATAAATTAGGATTTCAAAGCGTGGGTATTCATTTGGTTCGTCTAAATTCACACAATAATTTTGTATCTGAAATATAATACAATGTTAAAACCAATGTCTAACCTACAAGATTACTGTTATCTTACATTTTTACACCAAAAGAATAATAAATATATAATTATATTTACGATATAAGAAGTAACTCTATTAACGTACTAATATACCCACACAAAAACAAATACGAATCGCAAACAAATTTTCCAACCCAATGCCGCCGTCCACCATACCATCACAATTACTCTTCAAATAAATTGTCTGGCGTAGGATGGAAAAGTCAATTAGGCGCAAGACTCGATTAAACTGTAGTATTTAGTTAAATGCCCAGCAAGAACTGAAGTGCGAGCACTTAAACTTTAAGTTAATCTATTACATTACTTGACCCTTTCGAGGAATCCTCTCTTACGTCTATATGTTTTAACTTGAGAGGATACTAAGCGAGAGACTGGGTCTTTATATCTTTTGTATTGTCATGTTAAAACGTTAGACTGGGCATCTGATTAATTCTGCCACATTAGGCATAAATTAATATGTACATTGTACAGATCATCGCAAAAGTCCTCTATTAGAGCTGTTTACAGGGTTGTCCGCAAGCAATTTTTGAGGTATAGTTAAATTAATTGTCAATAATAATTTTTAAGTTTATAATTTAAAAGAAAAAAATTCCTTTTGGCCTTAAATAAACATTTAGCATTTCTGTGTGCCTATCAGACTGTTTGTGTGTCCGTGAAAGCCTTTGTTCACAGGATAACCTTTTCACTTAAAATAATTATATGGCCGATTAATTAAACGACTTAATGATTTCTCATGCTTGACGACAAATTTGGACATAAGATCAATAGAAAAAGTTGAAATAAACCGTTTGAATAAAAATAATGGGTTAGGAGATTTTATTTTGTGTGAGTAAATTCTGTTTTCGCTGTTTTGTATGTGAATTAAATTTTATTTGAATATCTTCGTCGCTTCTTTTTTTTAAAATTTAAGTAGTTATTTATAATAAGTATAGTGTGTGCGTTTCACAACATATTACATTTTAAAATCATACTTTTATATAAAACTAGGCAAACAGATTAGAAAGAACAACCCGGCGGGCTCTTAATAGCTTTTATATTTTTTTAAACACAGAAGGTGGACTAATTGGAATAAAAAAATTATGTAATTTTGTTATTTTACAAAACTCGTCAACAAATGTAAGTAAACACACTCAAATAAACTTGCAATATAAACCGAAGAAGGATCATAAAGTAAGGGTACTTTATATTGAACCACTTTAGTCGTCAAAAATGAACGTTGAAATCTTGAATTCCGGAACCAACTTAGATAGAACGAACTCGGAGGAAAACGAGTTTATAACTCTTCCGAGTAAAATGCATCTCCTGATATCAGTTATTTTGAGGAACACTAATAAAAAGTTCGATAAAAGTAAAAAATTGTACGAAAAGAAAATGGAACTGAAAGCTTTTGGTCCAGATGCGGTTTGTAATACATTCGATGTACCTACTTACGCTTTGGCTAAGGATCTGGTTTGCCATGAATAAAATCCTTTCATGGTTTTATCGTATTGAGTACCTATACCCACCTAGTAACGATTTACTAAAATAAAAAAGTCGTGTGGTGTCGTGGGACACGACACGACTTTTTCATTTTAGTAAATCGGACAAAAAATTTTAGGAACGAAGTTCCTTATCATAAAATATAATAATACATGCAACTTATAGATAGAGATACTAGGGTATACAGATGGCGCTATACTATTTTTTTAATCTTACGCATTTTTGATTTAACGTTACGGACGTTTTTTGCCGTCTAGAGTTCCCCTCCGTAACGCCCCATAAGGAACTTCGTTCCAAATTTTTTTTTTCCAAATGTTAATGATCTGTTACATATTACTAATATTTATTAAAATATCGATATGTTTAGTAAATTTAAATTTAAGTTTCGATTAATTTAAACTTAGGTCGGTTAACACTTCCAAAATTATTTAGTACAATCTTTTAGTTTATTATTATTATATAATTATTATATTATATAAACTGCCAATGCGTTGGCAAAGATGCGTCGATTGCATGGGTGATTACTTCGAATAACAGAAATAAAAAGTTTGAAAAAATAAGTACTTTCACTTATTGCATACAAAACGGCAATTTCATGGGTAAAGACCTATATTTCCTTCTTACAGAATACACTTAACGAAAGGTTGAATATGATGCGTTTATTTATTTTAATTGCAAACCCAGTCATTTTTCATCAAACTTATGAACGATTTAATCTATGATTTTTCTTTTATAAAACTTGTCTGTGCTTGCTTCAATATGTCAAGGCGTTGCCCAGTGTTTGACTTACATATGACAGCATATCATAAATTGTTACAAGGTTTGTAACACAAATATTTGTCTCAATGGGCACTGCCCGTCGTCGCCGTCGGTCGAATTATTGATCCGATATAATGTTTTCAACTAAGTCTGCCATTATTATAAACACTTTGTGTTTAAGTTAACCAAATATATATATCTAGTACATTTCAATTTATTCTTTAAATTTAACACGTTATAGTTGAAATATAATACATAATTAGGTAGGTCTTATTGTTAATTATAGTTTCTTTTAGAGAGTCTTAAAATGATCAGAATGATTTGACATTATAGTCACGTATTAAAAATGAATAAATTGCAATTACTATTACATGTTAAAATAAAAATTGCGTACTGTACCGAAGGTTTCAGACAGCAGATAATATTTACTTTGATACATCAATATTTGCAATATGGGAAAACTGAAAGCGCAAAGTTGACAAAGGAAATTTCGTATACTTATTTTACCAATATCTGTATATATAAAAGAAAGTCGTGTTAGTTACACTATTTATAACTTAAGAATGGCTGAACCGATTTGGCTGAAAATTGGTAGGGAGGTAGCTTAGAACCAGGAGACGGACATAGGATCCTTTTTTCTCTTTATTTTTTTTAAGGGACTTTTACCCTATTAGGGTATGACAGTCCCATAAGGCCTTAGCTTAAACAAGTATCAATTTAAATATTATATGCTAGACTGTACAATTTAATAGCTTTTTTTGATGTCGGTATAGCCGTATAGGTATAGATACTTTTTACATAGTTCTTTTTTTTTACATTGTCCCGTGGCGTTAACCGCGGTTGTTGTTGTACCGCGCGTAGCACCGCGGGGCTAAGCTAGTAACCTTTATATTTGAGATGTTAATAGAGACAACCCTGATGTTGATAATTATGTCCTCTAGCTTCTGTATGAAAAATGCTACAATCAATTAATCTTGACACCTTAATGTTATAGAAAAAGAAGTTCTCTCATGAAGACGGTCTGTAACAAAGCAAGGATAGTAAAATATATCTTGTCACTAATTTTATGGTAGCTATAAATACCGATAACATTAATAAGTAAGAGAGAACGTCGTTATAATGAATATCATAAGTAAATCTATCTCCTTAGTTGCTGCCCACTTCTGGACGTAGGCCAATTATTGCTAACTATGTAATGGCTCCTCTACACAATGGGCTATCGCAATGGTCCATTTTGGGCCAGCGTGTGGAGGGCATAGTGGTGTCGGATGGCTTATGGCGCGTGCGATGGTCGTGGGACAGCGTCAGTGTCGGTTTTTCGGCCGCACATGAAAGGTAGTGGCCAGCGAGGGCGGTACGCATCTACACCTGGCCCATTCCAATTTGTGTGCTCAAACTGTATATATACTCGTATATTGCCGCAGCAGTTAATGCTTCTACATCCATATCGAAAAAATATAGATCACAACTGAATGTCGCCATCGTGTAGTGGCATCTTAACTATCTCGCTGGGCCAGCGCTGGCCGATCATGTGAGCAGCATAAAATTCTATATTCGAGCAAAAAAGTTTGGATTACATAGAATTCTTACATTATTCTGGGTATAAAAGAATTGTGTATTAAATTTATATACGAAGGAAAAAAACAGTATTTTATTAAGTTTGTTTATTTTTTGATACATTTTTACGCTTAAACTGTCTAAGCGATCATATTGCATACACGTTATGAAGAATGAAAATATTCTAATGATACCAAATTTGTACGCTTAAGTTATTGAATCTTCTTCAGCCTATTGCCGTCCACTGCTGAACGAAGGCCTCCCCAAAGAGCGCCAACTATCCCGGTCTTGGGCAGTCCGCATCCATCCGCCGCCAGCCACTTTTCTCAAGTCGTCGCCGCGTCGCGTCCATCGTGCCGCAGGGCACCCTACACTGCGTTATTGAATAGGGTACTAGGAATTAATTTCGGCTATATGTATGTACAATTTGTTGTACGTTCTATAACCAGAGCGATAAATCGAGGGACAACAGTCATAAAAACTATATTAAAATATTTTTAGTTTAGAATAGTAACAATTAATGAGCTCATGATATTTAGTTATTTACCATAATTATGATATTACGTAAATGAGAAAATAAGAAAGATTATATAAAATTTACAATTTTTATAAAAGACATCAAATTTAATGTCTCACCACAATTTTAAATTGATGTATGGTTAAGTGCAAAGTCTAATTTTGCGTCGGCTGGAAAGTTTCTGATATTTGCGTATAAAATTCCCGAAGGGGTTTGTTTTAGTTGTGATCTTTTTTAACATGAACAAGAAACATTTATAACTGTTGTTAATGTAAGTCTAAAAAGTATTACTTTAGCTGTAAAAGTGTTGTGGGTACAAACGTGGGATATTAGTTAACGGCTAGTCATATCGCTGTCATCGGATGATGTATGTTATGTGCTAGCCGGTTCTATCATATATTTTCTATTTCTGTCACGACGCGGGTGGCGGTCGCACGGTAAAGCCAGCAATATTTTCGTTAAGGTACATAATCCGTATATTTTTTCGTTAGTGGAATGTGAGCACGGTCTGATAAATGTGCCTGCTAAACTGAGATAATGTACAACGCATTCAAAGGTTCGCTACATTCTCTCAAAGCGAATCTCCTGTGTGTACAAATGTCAACGTTTAAGCTTTACAAATTGTTTATGAATGCAAGGGTAGAATAATGCTAAGTAATTTGAATAGAATTTTATAGTTTATGACTTTACATAATGTACTTAAGTACCTTTTCTGTGATTTGTATGTGTAGGTATGTGTCTGATGTGTCTTTAAGTTTATCGATGAACTCCATTTGAAAAGTTTTAGTTAGTTAGAGTTTAGATTGCATTGTGGATAGTGTAATTAAGCAGTTCGCAGCTAGAACTGAGTGAATGTGTGAATGTTTTAATTAACATTTCCTCTTGTTATTGCTTATTAAGTCATTCACTTAGTGAAACAGATATATATGAAGTTCATTAGGCGTCGGGTAGTCGTTTGTGACGGTGTAATGGATATGTAGAGGAAGGTTTATTTGAAGGTTTAGGTACTTACTGTTTTTACAACATATTTTCGTTTATTACCAGTGCATGCACGGCATAGATAATGTTTTCTATATCTATAAACAGGAAAATGATGATTTATAGACTGATCAATCAACATACAGCTGAAATGCTTGGGTGTAGAGGCACGAAACTTTGCACAAATGTTCCTTAGTTGAAAGTAGGTGGACAATAACAAGGATTTTTTAAATTAAACCCGCAAGGATGCAAAATTAGGGTCATAAATTTATAAAAAAGTTTCGTAATTTTTGAGAGTAGTGTTTTCAAACTCATGATATAACTCTTTGTTTATACATAGGTATATAGAACGAAATAAAAAAAATAAGCCGTTAAAATTATTACATCGTTGCTACAGCTACTTGTAAAAAAGGCGGGATACGGAGATGTGCGATATGTGTGCAGAAATACCAGCCTTACTGAATGTGTTGAACAGTTTAAAAGTTACACAAACAAATATTGCACCCATACAAAGCCGAGTTTAATCATTATAAGTGCAAAAGTCAGGCTATTTGTTTGTTGTTTTTCTTACGCTTTAACGCATTAACCACTTAACTCGTCATCAAGAGTTGTACACAGGTTGTCAAAGGTATAGAAAAGGACAACGGGTACCTTTAATTCTGACTTAACTCGTTTTTCCCGCGGGCAATAACTTGTCACAAACAAAGCGAAATTTAGATTTTTCTAATTTAACTTAAGGACTTAAATGTTTTGTGTATGACTTTAAGCAAACAACTATTTATTGTTATGTATTACTAGTTGATCTCTTATATGCCTTTCTTAAACCTTTACAACAACAATCGCAAGTAACGCTGCGGGGTGAAGCTACTGTAAAAAAGTAGCATGAGTTACTCCTTATATCATCCGTGAAAGACCCGTCAAAAATATAGAAATAATTTTTATGATGTAAATTTCGTAAAAACTTTCATATGCATTCAATGAAAAGTTGTTAATTTGAATTTTGATATTTAAAAGAGAAATAGTTTAATGCAGATATTGTACTATGAATTTAACGTGAATATACAATGAATTCAACAATATCTATACAATTACCAAGTATGGTTGTATACCTCACAGACAAACGATCTTTCGTGCAAAAAGAAATACAATCACAATAGAAATACAGCATGTTAAAAACACAACTACATTGCATGATTGTAGGGTAGATTTTATTATATGTGAATGGTATTATCGTATGCTTTTAGACAGTTAAGTTACATTATTAATTTGACTAGGTTTTATATTAAAGCTTCATTACATTATGACTCATATTTGATTGTAATGTTACCCAAGGTATTACACATTAAAACTGAATGAATTCCTAGACAGTATAGATATCATTAACAGGAAAGGTTTCATTAAAAATAGCGTAGGTTTTATTCAAACCTTTAAAAATTAAAAAAGAAACGAAAAAGATATGTAAAATGGTAACAGTATAGACGTAAATTTATAACTTGACGATAAATAAAACTGTGACCAGATGGCATCCCAAACTTGGAAAACGATTAAATTCACTTATAAGTTATTGACCCCAAAGTATCAAACTGACAGGTAGAGGGTAATATAGAAACAATTTGAAAACTTTTATGTGTTTTACTTACGCACTTAATACAGGATAGTGTCAATGTATACCTTTCTTTTTACTTAGAATTTGAAATTTAAATTTATTTCATTCCGTCCACACGTAAGTCAGTTATCCATGTTCTTCTTCAAGGGTAAGCAGTGCCTCGAGGTTTTACCCGTGTAGTTCCTTTGGGAATTCGGGGATAAATAATTGAATAATTATGTAGTTTTCCAATAAACTGCCTCGTTGGTCTAGTGGTAAGCGTAAGCGACTGCAGATCAAGAGGTCTTGGGTTCGATTCCCGGGTCAGACTGCTGTTGGGTTTTTCTTACAAGAAATTCTTGATAGTAGCCCGGAGTATGGAAGATGGCGGTGTTTTTCGCCCGTGCCTCGGAAAGCACGTTAAGCCGTCGTGAACATCTATGACAATCGTTATTGGGAAGTCAGTGGCCTCAAATATACTTACAACTTTTTTTCTTCTGCGAGATTACATCTTCGCAGAAGGTTGCGACCGCGGTAAAACTGCTGTCGCTACCGGCCATGGAGCGTATGACGGCCGGTAGCGAGAGATCTTCTCCGATGACTGCAGTGAGGGCCCGGCGATGCGACGCCCAAGCGGGGCAAATCGCCAGCGTATGCTGGGCCGAGTCTCACTGCAGTCGCAGTGGTGGCAGGCGGGACTCAATTCCCTCCTAGCGACCGAGTGCAGGTACTTCCCGAAGCAACCGTGCCCGGAAAGTACCTGCGTCAGTCGGAAGGAAAGGGTCCCGTGTACAGAGGTACGCGAATGGCGTTAGGATATCGAGCGGAGGGCGATAGCCATACTCCGCCCGATATCCAGCCACCCGTCGATAAACTTCGGCGAGCACTGCCGCCTCCAAATCCCACGGGGGTATTCCGGCCAAGGCGCACGCCGCCTCGGTCGACACCGTGCGGTATCCACGTATGGCTCTGACCACCAATACCCTCTGAGGCCACCAGAGGCGCGCCTTATTTAGGGCGGTCAGAGCCGCTACCCACACCGGTGCGCCATACAGCGCCATAGACCGGACCACCCCCGTGTAGAGGTGTCGCGTTGCGACGCTGGCTCTACCCAAATTGGGCAAAAGTCGCCCAAGGGCGGAGGCAGCGTCGACCAGCTTCGGACCAAGCTGTCGGAAGTGCTCGTCGAAGAGCCACCTACCGTCGAGTATCAGGCCCAGATACCTCATCTGGGCCCGAACCGGTACGAGGACCGAGTTGACCTCTATGGAGGCGCTGGCGGGTGGACCACGACCCATGGAACAATAGGGCCTCCGTCTCGTCCAGGGCCACCCGTAAGCCCAGCGCTTCGATGCGCCCGACCACCAGAGAAACACCCCAGGTGGCCAGGCGCGCCGCCTCTTGGAAGTTCGCTCCCCGGGCCGTGACCAATGTGTCATCGGCGTAACAAATTACGCCCAGCCCGGGGGGCAGACGACTTCGAAGGACTCAGTCGTACCCCACGTTCCACAGGAGTTGTCCAAGGACAGACCCCTGCGGAACGCTGCACGACATGAGTCGCCGTCTCAAGACGCCCTCTCGGTCCTCGTACACGACGGTACGCTCCTCTAGATAGTCTGCCACCAGCCGCCTCAGGTACTCTGGCACCCCGTGATAGTGGAGTGCTTCCCTGATGCAGCTAAATGGCAGACTATTGAAGGCGTTGGCGATGTCCAAGGACACCGCTAACACCACGCCGCCGCAGCTCACTGCCTCTTCGGTCACAGCCCTAAGGCGCATCACGGCATCGACCGTCGAACGCCCCTCTCGGAATCCGAATTGGGCGTCCGACAGGTCGGGCCCCACCTCACATAGGTGCCGGACGATGCGGGCAGAGAGTATCCTCTCAAAAAGTTTACCCGCCTCGTCCAGCAACACGATGGGCCTATAGGCCGTGACCGAATCGGCAGGCCGTCCCGGCTTCCTCAACAGGACCAGCTTCCCGCATTTCCAGCACTCAGGGAAGCGTCCGGACGCCAGGCTAGCGTCCAACACCTCCCTGAGGCGGTCCGACATATAGTCGAGGGCTCGGGCCATCACTCGGGCTGGAACCCGAAGGGCGGTGTTCTTGGAACGGATCCGAAGAACAGCCGCTCCAACCTCCGATTCCCTAACGGGCGGCACATCGTCCTCTCTACCCCCGCCGTCTATGACCGCATAGTCCATCGACGGGGGTGTGTGCTCCGCCCGCTCAGCCTTAGTTCAGCCTTCGAATTCAGTTCACCCTTAGGGTTGCGGCGTTCCGATTCCAGTCACTTCGTGTAAAAACTGATATTCAGGTAAAACCGGTCAAACTAGTAACCGACCCCAACTCTTCGGAATAATAAAGGCTAGGAAGATGATGATGTAGTTTTCCAATGGTGAAAGAACATAAGCTTCGGTTAAGTGGTGAAGACGTGAAATAGTCACATTCACATATTTATTGGTCCCACATATACTATTAGTTAGAATGCTGCTATTACAACACGAAATCATAGCTCTTAATTTATTGAAAGTCGCGTTTTGGTCACCATAAAATGTTTTTATTATGATTTGACATTAGCTAATTAAATGAATAGAAATAGATCTGAAAATTCACACATGATACATATAAATTGTAGCAAATTTTTAACCGACTTCCAAAAGGAGGAGGTTCTCAATTTCATCGGTATTTTTTTTATTTTTTTTATTACTCCGTCAATTGTGGACCGATTTTGAAAATTGTATAAAATATTTTTGTATTTGAAAGGGTATGCTCCCCATGTGGTCCCAATGGCCACCATATCAGGATGTAATAATGGGATCCGAAGGAAATTGAAGGAAACCCTCAAATATACGTGAGCGCCTGCAATAAAGTTAAGACAATTGTCTGCATGCTTTCATATTGTGTAAACATCATTTCCGAAATATTTATTTATTATTCTATACAGTATGTTGTATGTTACCTTTATTCGTATTCTTTCAGGTTATTTAGGTGAAATGATGATGAGAGACTTGAGAAAGACTAAAAAGCGAAAAATAAAAAAAAAACTTCGTTTAAAAAACCGACTTCAAAAACTGAAAAGTATAAAACAACTTAATTTGTATGTGCTACCTATTCATAGGTTTGAAGTTGGTGCAGAGCCGTAGAGAGAGTACCTATTATAACTAATGTTGTCAAGTTAAGCAAAACTATTTGTCAATTGGCACATTTAGCAAATTGTGGGCTCAATAAATGTGCCTTTCCTGTATAGTAATTTATATAGGGTATATTTGCTCTCTTAAAGATATCACTTCAAGGTATTTACTGCAAAAAATGTGGTAATATCGAAGTGAAAACATAAAATATACAAAAATTTTGATACAGACAGCATTTTGGAGATTTTATAAATGGAAAAGTATGGATATTCAAGTTTTTTTTTGTATTATGAACTCTTATAGTTCATAATAGGTAGGTACATAGGTACAGTAGAAAACGTATGTACATATATAATTATTTTTGTTAAAAAGTTTGGAACATCCTATAAAATTTATGACAATAACTAAACCACTTTCCCGCTAAATGAGAAAGCCTTGAATACATCTCAGTGATCGCGCGCTTATAGAATAATAATTAGTTTTATGAAGGTCTGTCTAATGCGATTCGGTGATCCACTCCTCGCTATTTTATAGACTATATCTTTTCTTCGTGAATTGATCTAACATAAAAATATAAATTGCGTGTGGCGCCTGCGCTACGGTGCGGCCATAACAGTTACGGTGTAACGGTCGACTATTTCATGGTTCTGTATTTAGGTAATTGGTTTAGGTAAGGAACGACTAATACATCTATATAAGATTTTATCTTCATGACGAGGACTATTTCTAGAACTTTCAACGGTTTTCCATCAGCTACTAAAAGATGTAACAGCCTTATGGACTACGACAAATTATTGATTATTTTGATGAATATTTTTATGTTTATGCATTGTATTTAAGTTTTATTATGGAGGTTTAGTTTATTGTTTGAAATTAACTTGAAATTAAATGCTTAACTTCGGTGATCGGACGAGAACCGGTGTATTCAACATGGTATGGACGTTGGCAATCAGTTTGTTATATTTAACGTTAAGTATCCAGCACAATGACGTCAACCTTATGTTAAAAGTGTCATTACAACTTTTGGCGCGAAAAGTGTCGTTACATTTTTATCCGTCTAGCCCCCTTTCGCAACGCGCGATAAGAAACTTCGTTAAAAAAAGAAAATGAAATAATATTTCTTTTTAATAATAACGTATTCTTATCGTTAATAGAAACAACTTATATTAAGATGTATGAACGTTACACGTAGATATTGGTGTTGAACTGATAATACGAGTTAAAATAATAATATACTACCATTCTATCATTCACATGATGAGAAATGTAAAGCATACATTTTGGTACATGATACTGATACGCTATTAGTCCTCAGCTATGCAGTGTTCTAGTAGCCGGTATTCAAACGTACGTGAAACTATGATCGCTCATAAAGCAAATAATAATAGACATCACTGAAAGCGATGCCAGGTCTGAACTCTTGAAAATGGAACACTGATTTACATTTGCATCGGAGCTTCCTGGGCTTCTATTGTCATAGTTTCACTTTCACATTATATACATTAGGGCAGGGCGCAAACGTATACACTTTTGTGTTTTGGGGCAGATACAAGCTACCGACAAATATTTAATTTTTATAGAACCAGTATGAAATCATCCACTCCCTGCGCATACGTAGACATTTTTTGTGACCAGTTGCTTCCACTTAAGACATACTCATGACGATCAAAAAGTGTTCGGTGTCGGATTCTAAGCGTCGAGTCCTGGTCGGACAGATCGGACAAAACCTGTCACCGCCAGCATTGATCGCGGAAATGCTGGCGAGTGATGAGGGATTGGAAGCCGCGGTCTCCTTCTGTAAAGGCGTTATGCTCCAGAAAGAGTCCGCAGACCGATCCCGCTCGAAGAAGGCGACGAAAGGGACGAGGTAGAGGTCGTTAGCGTCCTAATCGTCGCCTAAGGGTCGCTGCGGTCATATCTTGGGGAAATGTGACCGCTGCAAACGACCCGGGACAGGTGACGGTGCGGCCGGGGATGTCGTCTAAGGCGGTTCGGTGCTCCGCGTCTAATTGTATAAAACGGTGTGAGGCGTGACAGCGCCCTGTCCCGGGGTTGACTCTGGTCACTCCGGGATGTACTTCAGCCGTGGGCAGTCGGCAGGGGGGACCAGAAGCCGCCAATGCGTTCCTGGAGCTCCTCCCGACTGCCGAGGTAGGCCGCCTAGGGGTTTAGCGGGTAGACCAGTCCTCCAGGAGTCCCACACACGCCCTTCGTCTCCCCAGGGAGGGTACGGTGCGAAAAGCATTCCCCGCATACAAAAAAAGGTATATTAAAGCATATCATAAGATGTAGGATAGAGTTGTCAGAATTTTCATCGCTAGTTCCATATTTTTCATCTAAAACCACGACTACATCATCATTCAAGCTTATTAACTGTTCCTAAACGTATTAAAAAGTAATAAGTCTAGAAAAAAATGTATTGTAGTTCGAATACACTATTATTGACAGACTCTTCATTTTCTTTAAACTCCAGTTGCCTCAGAAATTTACGTTCAAAACGTGTAAAGATCTTTATCTAAACGTCATTATCATATTTTTATCGACTGTTGTATTGAACTTATGATATAATTGCTGCAAGAATTTCAAATTAACTAATTGTAGTGTACCTATATTCTATACTAAAATAACAAATGGTTTTATAGAAATTGATTAGGCACGGAACCCTAAAGCGTGCAATTAGCTGGTCATTTTAATTATAATTTGTTGCGAATACTATTCAAAATACGCTTTGTGAATTTATACGAAGTTAAATTATGAATTTCAAAAGCTCTTTATTCGTGGGATGTATTAGTAACATTAATAATAATATTACTATGTTCGAGTGAAGCCCTTTAATTTGGATGTAATGTTCGAAAAGAAATTGAATATTCTTGTCTGTTTGTTCCGTTCACTTAAGCCGGCTGACGAAGGATTCAAATTATAGCTGTATGAATTTCCTTTGCCTTTTATTTTCAAATGAAATTTAATTACAAACGATTTTCAAATATAAAATGAGATTTTCTGAGAAATGTATTAAATTATAAGAACCGATTCTGACAAATGAAATCAACCTAATGTTACTAATACGAGTAAATACTGTAATTTCATATTCATTAACTAGGTTGCTATTAAAATAAAACACATGGATTGTTCGTAAACATTTTTTTGGTTTATTATCATCTTTATCTTAGTATATGTCACAGGCCGATCGAGATTTGCCTGAGTAAATCATGATACGTCAGCATTTCTTGATTTGAAAGCTTAACGGTTCACGATTTGTTGGTCGGTGTTTTAGGCAAATGGATTGTGTGTGCTTAGTAAACAATGTCTAATCATAAAAGTGAAATGAAATTCGTCGATTTTCAAAAAGTAAACAGTAAGTAGTAAACTAGCCAAATGATTGTCTCTTTCTAAAAAGGTTGATTCCTATTTTTTTTGCAACGATCAAAGATTGTTGTCTTGAGTAATAGTAAATTGCTACTAGAATTATTTTATACATGAATGAATCCATACAAATGACACATGATTGGTTTCATTTATGCATTCCTTAAAAAACTCTGATTCGCCATTTCACCACCTACAAGCCTCATTTTGACATAACGAACAGTAGTTCGTTTAATTATTAGTACTATTATTATACATATCCATACTTATATTATAAATGCGAAAGTAACTCTGTCTGTCCTGCTGTCATGGCGAAACCGCTGCACCGATTTCAATGAAACTTGGCATGGAGATACTGTGATTCTTGAGGAAGGACATAGGCTACTCTTTGCTGCCATAAACGACAAACCCGCGGGCGGAGCCGCGCGCAAAAGCTAGTAAGTATATAATGTATAAAAAAATTACATTGCATCTTTGTTCATGAACATTATTTACATAAATGTTTTGGTTTCCCAAACAAATGCGATTTTTGATTTTGCAACCTTCTTGTATATATTTTCACTACAAAACTAGTATACCTCTCAAAGGAGTTTTTGATGTCGATACCAGAATTCATCATAGGCGAGATCAATGAAAAGCAAACCTCACAATGATAAAATTACCGATAAAATGTTCTAAAAATAATGCTAAAGATTTTAACGGCTTACAAAATTCCTACAAAGACTAAAAATTACAAACTTAAATGTTTCCATAATATTAAACTTTTATATTTTTAAACTACTTATGAATATTAGTTATTTTGTTTCTTAATTTATAGGCAAAAGTTCAATCCAAACGGTTTTCTAAATTCTAAATTTATTTATTGTCGAAAGTGAACCTGACTTGTGTTATTTATAACGTTTCCGTTACATTTATAATCAATATATTTGTTCACGTAGTTACTTGAATAGAAATCTAGGCCAAAAGGTTTATCAACTTAGACGGGTCACAAGTAAATCTTTCCTGTTCTTTGTACAAACATGTTAACGTTTTATGTTGTTCTTTGTATCCATTGAAATTAAATATTTATGACGATCTCATACCAGTATTGCAGTACTATCGAATCTAATCGAAGCTGTGGGGTTCGGGACGTGCTCTCCTAGTAACTTCAAAGAGAGACTTCTGAAAATACTATTTATCTCGGTTATTAAATCTGTAATGATGAAACTTTAATTACAAGTAGAATAGCGGCAGACTGGCGTCTCTAGTCGTCTCCATGTCATTCTACGTTATTACTTTATCTATGTTATTTCAAACTAAACCAAGATCCTTCAGTTCAAAGGTGGCTAAATTGATTGTTATTTTCTAAAAGTTATTAAACAAAGCTACGTATATTGAGGCGTATTTTCTAAATAGTTTTATTCTAAATTCATGTAGGTATAGTGAATACTTAGAACAAAAGTTGTGGCGGCGTTCTTTACGTATTTCAAAGACAAAGACAGGAGATTTGGCGGCTAGAGGCTTTTCCTGGGGTTTTACCGGATACGGGGGCGTAACTAACTGAAATGTGTTCCACTACAAAAATATCTCAGGTTTCCGTGGATCTACTCCTGGTAATGTAATATTTATCAATGATGTATGTGAAGCTGTATTCTAAAGCTTTACATTGACGTATTATGGCATTTCAAGGACTATTGTAATACACTTCACGGTATAAATAGATTTATAATCTTGGTAACTCAAAGAAACCTGCTGAGGTGGCGCAGCGGTAGCGTAAGCGACTGCTATGCTCGAGGTCTCGACTTCGATTCCCAGGTCGAACCAAATGTTTGAATTATCTGTAAATATTTGTTTCGGAGTTTGGGTATTTTCTATGTATATTATACATATATGTATGTATTTACAAAAAAAGGTGTATATATATTTATATCTATTGCCTAGTATCCATGATGCAAGATCTGCTTAGTTTGGGACTAGATGACGTTGTGTGTTAGCTGTCGTAAACATTTATAATTTTTTTTTTTTTATACTGACACTGATGTTCAATAAATTGATACCATACTTCTGCTAGAATTTTATATTTATTTTATGGCGAAAAATGCTATACAGGTGAAGACTAATTACTTTTATCGCATTTTAAAAATGTTACAAGATTGTTATTATTATATAAAGATACACATATGGAGGATTCAGATATTTATTAAATTAATGGAACATTGATGACGTCGGTAACAATTCGAGAGCGATGCATTAGAATCTGTATAGAATAGTTTATAACATGAAAACATTCGATAGACACGTAAAGGTGCAATGTGCTCAAGACACTGTCTTTGGCCATTATCTACACGAGACTTTACAAACAGAATAACAAATATGTACTTCTATTTTATTTATATATGAAATTTCTCTAACTAAAATAACAGTATTTTTGGACTTAAAAAGTATATCGTAAGTGGGTGAATAAATTTATAAAATGATTAATATAGAGAGTACACCAGGTCGTGACACTAGTTAATGAGTTATTTCTTTCAGAAATTATAGTGTTTATTCCACTATACAGAGTCGTAAGTAATAGCTGATTAGACGAGGGTTGCCTGACAATTGACAAAATATGTAAGGGTATGTCGTACTTCCAGGAATTTCATTTCGAGGATGCACCTGGTTTCCCTGCTTCTAGTACCCGAGACGGTGTGCGGTTTCTAGTCGGTTCGAGTCCGACATACCTGGTGGTATCCGAGAGGATTTCAGCACAAAAAAAGGGTATGTCGTACTACAACATCAAACTATTGTAGTTTGAAGAAGAAAGTCATCTATTGCACAACTGCTATACTTAATTCTGATTTTAGTAGTTGACAGTACATTGGAATTTTCTTTTATTTACTACTTTGGGAAGTCATGGCTATACAGTGATTTGTAATCCATTTCTTGTTACAAGAAATATTTATTATTCTCTAAAAATATAAAAATAGTAGACCACCGACTTCGGGTATGGGGACCAAGAAACCGTATTATTATTATTAATACGTGATGCAAAAACGTTGTACCCTTTTTTACGAAAATTATGCGAACTTTGGAATATAAAAGTTGGCACAGTTAAACATTAAGAAGAAGTACCTACAGAAAGCGAAAAAAAAAAATGGTTGATATTCGACCACTGGGCGACCACTAGTATTTATTAGTATGGTAACAATACTAAGAGAAGATTTTTATTGATCATTAGTAAGGGTATATAACAAGACATATACAACAACTATAATATTCATTTTTTTGGTAGGACCTCAAAAGTCAGCACTCAACCTAACACGCGTCTGCTCATTTGATCTTATATCAAAATAAGAAAACTCTGCTAGGAGATAAGTTGCGTTACTTGTTCGTATTTTTAAAATAATCACTGACTCAATTATTTAATAAAAAAAGTATTTTTACGGTTAATTTAGTTCTACCACTAATAGTGCTAATCCAATTAGTTTTTTGAAATATAGCATTTTCGTTCATGTCCCACAAGTGAGATTTTTCAACAAGGTTCTCAATTTAGGCAAAGGTTTAGGCGTTTTACGGCACCCGAGGGACTCTCGTCCGCTTTCCGTGCAAAGTATTATTTTATATGAATTTTTGTTCGTCGATAAGTTTTAGATTAACTCAATATACCTTTCATACTTCTCATCATGTTCAACGATACAAAAGGACTCGTATTTCTTTTACAGTGGACGTTTGGTTGGTGCTGTAACAATTGCTACAAATTGGATTTGTACCGGAGTTTGTAATAAACTTTCATGAATTTCTCATTTTATTGTCGTATAAAATTTTGATATTAGGTATCGGGCGATATGCTATATCTTTATAAGAAGATATACTCGTGCAGATATAACACATATAGTCCTAGTTAGTAGCTTAACAGGATTTTAGAACCTAATTATTTGTGTAAATAAAGTTGTTGTGATGCTATTTTGTATGTCGTTATTTTTAGGGTTCCGTGCCAAAGGCGGGTTCCGTGCCAAAGGCAAAAAACGGAACCCTCATAGATTCGTCATGTTTGTCTGTCTGTCTGTCTGTCTGTCCGTCCGTCTATCTGTCCGTCCGTATGTCACAGCCACTTTTTTCCGAAACTAAAAGGACTACAATGTTGAAACTTGGTAAGTAGATGTATTCTGTGAACCGCATTAAGATTTTCACACAAAAATAGAAAAAAAAACAATAAAAATTGGGTGTCCCCATACTTAGAACTGACTTTCTAATTTTTTTTTTTCATCAAACCCCTACGTGTGGGATATCTATGGATAGGTCTTTAAAAATGATATTGAGATTTCTAACATCATTTTTTTCTAAACTGAATAGTTTGCGCGAGAGACACTTCCAAAGTGGTAAAATGTGTGTCCCCCCCCCCCTGTAACTTCTAAAATAAGGGCATGATAAATCTAAAAAAAATATATGATGTACATTACCATGCAAACTTTCACCGAAAATTGGTTTGAACGAAATCTAGTAAGTAGTTTTTTTTTTAATACGTCATAAATCGTAAACTGCAATTTACCTTTCATTCATCAACACAAATATAAAAATAAAATAAAAAATAGGTATAATATGTTACTCGCTGCTGCCGCTTTTCTTTTACTCACTTAACTGATAAATCTATTGTTATTCTGAGATAAAAAAGAAAAATAAGCTTAGTACTATATATTTAATAAACTAAATACTTTAATACTGGGATATAATAATAATAACCCCCCCGGGGGATCACCTTGCCGTGGTGGGGGGGCTTACGGGTATCTGGTACTGGTTATGATCAAAACAGCTTATCACTTTGTTGAGTTTTCGCTTGTGGAGTTTCTGTTTGTTTGGAGTTATTGCACTGATCAAGCGGCGATTTCGGGGGCGGAGACTTGACACTAACACCTACCCAACAAACGATCCCAAACCCATTAAATGGAGAACTTATGGAAACTGACAAGAAGAAGTATAATTTACGGCCGCTTCCCGGGGAGCGCCGGGGCGCATCTGGAGCCGATGCTGGGTGCCATAGCATGCGAACCATCGGTGGTGAGACGTCGAGCAGGCGGGCTCTCATCAAGCAATCTACTACAGCCGGTCGCGGTGAATTGAGCAGACGGACTCATCGCGTAGAAGTTACAGCCGAATCAACGGGCGATGATACAAAAACGTTATCTTCTTCTACACCTTCAACTCGCCCTTCATACGTGACAAGAAGAACAACTCGCTTGGCAAGCACTAACACACTTAACAGTGCTACGCAACATCTAACTGAGCGATCACCTTTACCCTCATTTAGTACCACACAATCAGATCATTCACTTTTCTCTAATATTCCATCACCATCTTCAACCCATAGCTTATTTAGATCACCCAATTCATCACCGTCATCTACATATTCATCCCGAACTACAAGGTCAACAGCTGTTGTGCAGGAGGCATTAGCCATTTACCCTGTACCCACTAATGGCCCTTCTCGTACGCGAAAGAAATGGACTGAAGAAATGAACCGTTTTATATGGCGTACATACCTTCTCAAAACAAACTGCGAAACGTCAGAACTAAACAATTACTTACAAACTTTACATCTAGAATTCAACAATAGATATCCCGACATGCAAGCCACTCGACAGCGGTTAGGAGACCAAAAGAGAGCTATAACAAGAAGAAAATTGCTCTCACAACATGTGTTAGACGAAATAGCTTCTGAAGTAAGAAAACAAATAGGAGATGAAAACGTTAACCATTCACATACACATAGCCAAAACGAGCATTCATCACACACACAAACAGTCTCTAGCAACAATAGGATGAAATGGACAAAAGAAATGAACGATGATATTATTAGATGTTACCTTGAAGCAACGGATCTAGAAACAAATATGACTGCTTATCGTAAAAAACTTTATGAATTATTTATAGAAAAACAACCAAATTTATCTAATCTAACCGAACAGAGAATTGCAGACCAAAGAAGAATAAAATTTATTAATAAGACATACACCAACACAATAAATGAAATAAAGCAGGAAGTACAATTATCACGAACAGATTTGAATAACCAAAGAATATCTGACTTAAACCACTCTATTACCGATCAAACAAATAACACACCCGAAAGCATAATGGACACCATATTTACACTGACTGAACCAACCGCAACTACTCATAATGAAAACAACAGCACTCATAACACCGATACCAATAGTAGTAATAGTATGGATAATAATAGGATAGTAGTAGAATTTAATAATGCTCTTACACGATTCAGTACAATCGACCCAGAAGAAAGCCCATACATCCCGAAACAAAAAACATCACGAAAATTTGCTGAAATAACTCAACATTTAAATTACAATACTCTACCGAAACACTTAAACCTAGATTTAGATTTTAATTCACTACACACTTTAATTTATTAAGCAGCCTATACAGCAGCTTTCTGTAATGGCACTAGATTCAACACTGAAGATAATACAACTACTAATAAACTACATAGGAAACCTGCGTGGCAAAGAAGAATCGAAAGTAGAACAAAACAATATCGATTAGAAATAGGAAGATTAACACAATACATGTTCGGAAATAGAAGTCAGAAAATATTAAAGACTGTAGAGGAAATAAAGAATAAATATAAAACTCATTCACAACACGAAGAACCTAACACTGACCCACAACATTTTCTTGACACACTGAAGCAGAAACTAAGCGCGATCTCAAATAGACTTAAAAGATACTTAAATTATACTAAACGCAAACAACAAAATACAAACTTCATTAGTAACGAAAAACAATTTTATAGAACCCTAGGACACAATAATCAAATAACAGCAAAATCCACAGAATTACCCTCACCAATTTTGGGCAGGCATTTGGGAAAACCCTGTGCAACATAACACACATGCAGACTGGTTACAAAAAATAGCAGACACATCAAATATTAACGAAATGGAGTTTGAAAATATCCCAGTTGATACATTCACACAGGTTATCAATCGCACACATAACTGGAAGGCACCTGGCACCGATCATATACACAATTACTGGTATAAAATGCACACATCCATTCATCCACAGTCATATTTGCAAATTCATACAATCACCACACACTATGCCAACATTCATAACACAAGGAATCACATACATGCTACCAAAAGGTTCAGACCCCAAAAACCCTCAAATTACAGACCTATCACATGCTTACAAACTATATATAAAATCATTACAGGATGCATCAGTGAAATTATTTACAGCCACCTTAATCAACATAACATCCTAGCAGAACAACAAAAAGGTTGTAAAAAGAATAGTCATTATATAGCATTTCATAATTTGAATCAGGAACTGTCAATCTAATTCGAGTAAAAGATGAAAATCAGCTGTCAATATTTTCCCTATAAAAACATACAACGCATTGAAGACATTATTAGTGCTACTGTTTCCCTACTACTGATTAAAACCAACGTTAAGTTAAGCAGGGAAGAAATGCTCAGAGCCGTGGGAATGATAGAAGCTGGTTCCCGGCAACGTACTGTGGCTTTAGCTCTGAATACAAGTCAGAGTGTTATCAGTCGACTTTGGACACGTTACCGAAGCACTGGTACCGTGGCTGAGCGCCATGGAGGACGGTATCGCTGCACCACACGGAGACAAGACCAATACATTCAAATCTTAACTCGAAGAGCTCCAACAATAACCGCCATGATGTTAGCCGTGAGGCTTCATCACTCTTCAGGGAACTTAATTAGCGACCAAACAGTCAGAAACCGCTTGCATGAAGTGAACCTTCATTCCCGAAGACCGCTACGGGTACCACCTATAGCAATGCACAATCGTAGGATTCGATATCAATGGGGTCTTGAACACAGAAATTGGGCAGAAGAACAAT
Source organism: Diaphora mendica (assembly GCA_949125395.1). NCBI lineage: Eukaryota > Metazoa > Arthropoda > Insecta > Lepidoptera > Erebidae > Diaphora > Diaphora mendica. The sequence goes on from OX421316.1 coordinate 17,230,303, forward strand.
GGCGTTTCGTGTGCTTTTCTGATGAGTCTCGTTTTGGTATGAGACCGGATACAAGACGTATACGACACTGGAGAACCCCTGGACGCCAACAGCGATTAAAATCCTGCCAGGAAGTCCATCCTTATAGTGGTGGAACCATCATGGTATGGGCAGGTATTTGGATCGGCGGAAGAACTGAGTTGATTTGGATCAGAGGCAACCTCAACGCTCAAATTTATGCTGAGACGATTGTATCAGACGTCATCGTTCCTCTACAAGTGCAAATCGGTCTCTTATTTCAGTTAATGCATGATAATGCAAGACCGCACACCGCAAGAGTTGTAAGACAGACTCTCGCCGCAGCTAACATCAATGTCCTGCCCTGGCCTGCTCAGTCGCCAGACTTGAACCCGATTGAGCATGTATGGGATATGCTACAGAGAAGAGCTCTGCCGAATATGGAGGGTATCCAGTCGCAAGAAGACCTTTTTTTGTTGTTGCAACGAACATGGGCGGCCATTCCACAGCGTGATTTGGATGAACTCATTTTGAGTATGCCAAACCGATGTTCTTGTGTTGTTAGTGTTCGCGGTAGAAACACGGATTATTAATTGTTTAAGTTACCTAATAAAATTTTAAAGAAAACTGTTATTTCAGTCTTTTTTTTCGAACTTTAATGTTAGTGGTTCAAATGTCAAAAATCCCATTATTAGGAAAATGGCAAATTTCTTTATTAATGCAAAGGTGACTTGGTTTATCGTTACTGTGACAAACGAAAACACTTTATTTGATGAATCCTTAAAGAAAATTTTAATTAATATCAATCAGGAGAAAAGTTATTGCAAAAATATATGTTGATCCCTAGACACTTTTGATGTGTAGCTGACATTATACAGTCATTCTCAACAGACATCCAAATGCAGTTCGGGGTAGACACGTGTAAAATTCATTCGATCAACCATGGCAAGAGAGAATACAACTATTATACACTTAGTACAGGTGAACAAATAGAACCGTTTGACGAACATACAACATATAAATATTTAGGATTCCATCAGTCCAGACAGATTCAACAAAAACACACTAAATTAGAGTTAACAAAGAAATTCAAAGCCAGACTAAATCAAATTCTGAGAACCCAATTAAATTCACGCAATAGTATCAAAGCCATCAACACATATGCAATCCCCGTCCTTATTTATTCCTTTGGGATTATAAACTGGTCTCAAAGCGATCTTATTAAATTACAACGCACAATCAACACACACATGACAACCAATAGGAAACATCACCCCAGGTCGTGCACACAACGCCTTACATTACCCCGCCACGATGGAGGTAGAGGTCTCATCGACATTCAGAATTTACACAATACACTCATAGATAAGCTACGCAATTATTTTTATGCCAAAGCCGAACAATCCCAACTTCATAAATTCTTAACCGATATAGACAAAAAATTAACCCCGCTCAACTTATATGACAGAAACATTCAGCCAAAATTAGCAAGTAAGCAACAGAAAATAGACTTATGGGCACAAAAGTCTCTACATGGCAGACACCTCGCCGATCTCAGCCAAACACATGTCGCCGCCAGCCAAACGCATGTCCGCGCAGCAGCCGTACGAATGGCTGCTGCGCGGAGAACTCTTTCTAGAAACCGAGGCTTTTGTGATCGCTATTCAGGATCAGGTTATGGATAATCTTAACTATCAAAAACACATAATCCGTCTCCATAATCTTCCAACCGACTTATGTAGACGATGCCATAGCAGTTCTGAAACCATCCAACACATCACAGGTGCTTGTAAATCTATTGTACAAACTGATTACAAACACAGACATGATCAAGTTGCTGCAATTATCCACCAAAATCTGGCTCATAAATATTTATTCATTTCCAATAAAACTGCTTATTATAAATATAAACCCAGTACAGTTCTTGAAAATAATGCATTTAAAATATATTGGGATAGGACAATAATTACCGACAAAACCATACATTACAATAGACCTGACATAACAATCCTAGATAAAGTTAACAGGACAGTTTTTATTGTAGACATAGCAGTATGTAACACACACAATCTTCTTACGACGCACACAGAAAAAGTTTCAAAATATATAGACTTAGCTACTGAAATCAAAAGACAATGGCAGGTAGATAGAGTTAAAATTGTACCCATTATCATATCCACAACTGGTATGGTTCCCAAGACTCTGCAAAATAGCCTCAACACACTGCAAATGCCGAAATCCACCCTAATGCTGATTCAAAAAGCAGTTCTTTTAAATACATGCCATCTCACACGAAAATTTCTCGCATCATCGTCATCCTAATCTCACACCATTTCCCCCCTGGCACACTTGGCTAAGGCCCGTGTGTTAGATTTAGCATCCCCTTTAAAATAAAAGGGAGACCAGAAAAGGTATAAAAACATAATAATCATAATAATAATAAACCCTTTATTTCAGACCAATGTCCATATTTATGTTAGTAAATTGGTGTTAGTAACAATAGTACTTAAGTTGATAAGTTACTATTGTTAGTATTTACATTATTTTTAGTTACATGATTATTTAGTTAATTTATTATTTATATTGACCTGTGACTATCTCCACCCAGTGTTTCTGGAATGGGCAGTCTGGTCTGACAGCAATCATTTTCAGAATGCTGTTATCACTGCCATGCAGGCGCTGTAGTAATGAGGCCACTTTCTTTCGCATTATTGCGTAGAAATCATCTATGCGAGCCTCCGCGAACATACCCGACGCGCTACAGCGCCATGGCAGTCCTAACAGCATCCTGAAAGCATTATTATATTGAACACGCAGGACACTGTAGGCTCGCCGCGTGTATGACACCCACAGGCCGCTCGTGTAGAAAGACTGGCAGAACGCCTTAAACAGGGTTATTTTGTCATCCCCGCTACAACGAGCGAACCTACGGGCAAGCATATTGCTTCTTACAGACAATACCCTGCGCTCCCTCTCTATATCGCCATCGTCCCTTAGGTCGCTCGTCACAATGTGGCCCAGGTACCTAAAACTATTTACAATATTTAGTTCTAAGCCATTGAGACTAACGGGCGGAACACTGCGTGATTGCTGATTAGGCGCACTAAACATGAGTATAACACTCTTTTTCGAGTTATATATCAGGCCATGCTCCGCTGCATAGGCCTCACAGATCGATATCAACCTCTTCAACCCACCTATCGATGGACTGAGCAACACCATATCGTCTGCGTAGCTTATATTATTAACACAGGTTTCGTCAATGTGGCATCTGACATGTGTGCTGCTCAGTCGCCCGACAAGCTGGATGATATAAATATTAAACAGCAGAGGCGAGCTTAATCCCCCCTGCCTAACTCCGCATTTCAGCCTGTATTCGTCCGACAGAGTACCCGCCCATCGCACCCGGTTCTTTTGGTTAGAGTACCAGTATTTGAGGAGGGAGGTGTACCTCAACTTGTCCCACAATAAATTATAGGTAACCAAATCAAAAGCTTTTGATAAGTCGAGGAAACACGCATACACCGGCGTCCTTCTCGCTGTGTAGTATCTGACAGTTCGCTTTAAACTCAGAATAGCACTCTCTGTTGAGACTCCTGCTCTAAAACCAAACTGTGCATCGTGTAACTTAACCTGTGCAGTGAGGTTACTATTCAGCAAACTGTCAGGCACCTTGGCTGCTGTGGTAGCGAGTGAGATGGGTATTGTATTGTAGTTTAGAAGAATTAAAAATATTAAAGAGTAATAGAAGTATTTTTCTAAACAATGTGTTTTAGAAAATAGTTCAGTCATACTGTACCTAAATGTTAAGTTGCGCTGTGCTTGTAAAGAAAAATATTCCAAAGTATTAATTTCTATTTCTTACATCGGTAGTTGTAATACTACATACATACATTGGTATTGTATACTGGTAAACTATTCCAGTTCCATTCCATTACAGTATTCTTGTTTAAACCATTCGCGGGGGAAAAAATTAGTTGAGCTGAGCTGTAATGAAATTGAAAATTCTCAAATGTAGAGTCAGAATTGTCGTTATTTGCATTAATATAATATTATAAATAATAAAATAAAAATGTGAATGTACACACAATTTTTAATTAAATAAATATACATTAAAAGCATTTCAACACAGAAAAGCAAAAATAAGGTGTTAATATAACAAGGACGAAACTGTTATTAATAGAAGAGCTTGTTTTCTTAGACCAGGGCTGATAATATGTGTGTTGCGAGTAAACAGAGAGTCCGTCATTCGTGTTGCTTTAGTGCCAATCGAGATCAAGAACATTGGAAACGGAACAAGATGTTTATCTAAATGCCGATAACGGAGCGTGTTGTGTACAATTAACAAGCCACGTGAATACTAACTACAAATGGAAGGTTATAGTAATACTACTAATGGAAAACAAGTGAGCATTAAATACAGAAAACGTTTCTATCGTAAGTAAGAATCATGTATAGAGCATGTTTTATTTAATAACTTTCGTGACCGGCATTTGTTTTCTCATATTTTGAAGTCATAACTTGGCGTATTACTGGTTTTAGACCTGACCCAGAGGTACTCAATTTATAGATTTAATTTAAGGCTACGTTATTACTGACTAACAATAGACGGTACAGTATCTAAATTAAGTCGGTATTTTGGTATTGTACTTTCTTTCAATTATAGTTTTTGATTCCAAATTACCATTATACAATTCACTGAGAAATTTGAATTACCAATTGGGAATACAAATTCTCAGACCACATGGCAAAAAATGTATGACATTTATTACTTTTTAACTGTATTAATTTTTGATCATGTATTTATTTAATTTAGAGAATTAAATTTTAGATTGTCCTCTTTTCACACGCACAAATGATCAAAGGTGAGACAAGAGCAATAGATGCTATTATTTTTAATGAAAAACAATGTAAAAACCCGATTGTTTTGTATTCATTTTTATAACCCCTGAATTATGTATGTGGTACTACCCGTGCCTAACGAAGCCTTAAAATATGTCGCCACTACAAATTAGTATTCGTGTTACTAAAACATCCATGTAAAAGGTGTCTCTTTGAAAACTGTTAATCTATGGTGTCACGTAGCGATGTCTCCCCAACAAACAAAACGTTGTTTAAAATATAAAAGTTTTTACTGACCTTGTATTTGATTTGATTTTGATTCTTGATTTGAGTCAAGGTAATCTTCACGACAGGAACATTTCAATCGATCAATGAACTGGTAAAAAAGGATTTAGTGGTTTCACACATTGATAGGTAAATTACAGTGTAAACATTATTCACCAAATTGATTGTAAAACTTATATGACAAGTAGAATACATAAATAAAAATACATATGACACAAAAAAGCGTATGTACCTACGATAAGTAAATAATAATATGAACCATCATCAACAAAGAACAAGTTACATAAAATCATAACAGTCTATTGAACAGAACAGTAGGTTTAGAAACGACTACTTAATTTTATTGCACAATTTGATAATAGTTATTTGTTATACAAGAGTGCAAAGTTGCTTTTTAACCGCGTTATTTGTTTTACAATTTTAATGACTGAGCAAGTGAAGGATTCAAAAGAGCACGAGGTGAAAAATCTTGCACTCGAGTGCACGTAACTTTTCATTCCACCTCAGCGAGGAAATAACTAAATACAAAAAAGAAAAAAGAAAATTTAAAAAAAAGTACACCAATAAGGTTCCAAGTCCAAGTTCCAAGTTGAGTTTTTAACAAATTAAATAAGGTTGTATGATAAATTCGGCACCATGGAGGTAGAAGTAAATAGGTTTAATGATGTTTTGAATTCTCAAACTTAGTGCACACGATAATTTAAATTCAATTTACTTTATCCTTTAGCGGATAAAAACGGTTTTTGCACTCAGAAATTAGAACGATTGCATAAAAATTTTAATGATTGAATTAAAATTAAAATGACTAAAAAATGCAACTGAAAAGCGAAATATTTAAAAAAAGTCGCCTGGTGGCGTGGGACACCAGATAGGAACGAAGTTCCTTATCATAAAATATAATAATATATGCAACTTACAGATGCTAGGGCTAGGATTATAGATGGCGCTATACTACATTTTTAAAATCTTACGCTCTTTTGATTTAACGTTACGGACGTTTTTTTCCGGCTAGGGTACCCCTCCGCAACGCCCTACAAGGAACTTCGTTCCAATAACAATATTATAACGATGATATTGTTCCCAAAAAACTACTCCATTATTAATCCATATTGTATGCAAAATTTGTCAAGCAGTCATGTTTACAGAAACAATCAAGTTGTGAAAAAGTAAAGCCCCAGGCAATATTAAGAAAAGCGCAATTCTAAGTTCAGTGACGTGAAGCTGACAAACAACCCTCTTTGTACTAAGCCACTGAATAGATTTGAGTGAGGTTTCACTTATTTGCTTTTTAGTACATAAGTGAATTGCTAGGTAGATTTAAGCGAACTTGTACTTAAACTGAATAGTTCGCCTTTACAGTATTTTTAACGCTACGAGAAAAACAAAAATACCTAAAATGTTTCATTTTTTAAGAATATAATTTTCAAATTCATTTAGTACCTACCTATTTACGAAGTGTACCTACTACACTTCGTAAAAGTTAACCTTACGTATTCTATAAGGATAAACACTGTACCACAAAATAAAATATATTCTCTCTAAGCTAGTGGAAGTATAGCCAAACGATGAAATAAAATGGTCTAGATTTTCTTGGCTACCGTCTCGTAATGGTTAAAGCATACCTATCTTAAAACAAATATATCTTGAATTTTACGTTAAAACAAACAAAGAAAGTTATAGCCGTAGTTGGAAGGTAAATGGTTTGTCCTATACAACATTTCTTGGTCGTTGGATAAGGTGAATATAAAATTCGATACCGTATACTTATAAAAGAAAATAAATGTAAAATTTAAATTATATTTCCTTGAATGTTGAAAGCATTGAATTGATTTCAAAAACAGAATATTTAATGTGAAATAAAATTGAAATGTCTTGTTTGATTTCTCATTCAATTGCGTTAAGTAATAATAATACCTATGAAATTGCCGTTTTGTATGCCAATGCGTTGGCAAAGATGCGTCGATTGCATGGGTGATTACTTCCTATAACAGAAATAAAAAAGGTGGAAAAAATAAGTACTTTCACTTATTGCATACAAAACGGCAATTTCATAGGTAAAGACCTATTATTTTACCGTGAGAGAACCATGCTTTGGACATCATGGATCACAAATGGACCGGCTTGACCTTAGTATATGTATAGTGGTACTAAGGCTTCGAAGAAAACCGGTGGTAAGAAATTCTTTCGCCGCTTTTCACCGAGTGATGTTACCGTCACCTGAACCCTCTCATTGATTCTGGATGTAGGGCAACTCTAAGATCGATAACTCTTGATTTGCATGTGCCCAGTGTCCACGGACAAGAATAGTCATATATACATCAGATGACTCATCTGCTAATAAGCAGAACGAAGAAATGTTACTTTTATATTTTCTTACTTATTAGAGATGACTCGAGCATGAGAATATATAATAGAATAGTACATTGTTCACCGAGGGAGGAAAGGGACCGATTACTAGCGAGGGAGCAGTTTGTGGCCCGAATGCGCATCCTAGGGCCACAATACTCCCGAATGGGACTTTCACCCGATTGCTACACCGTGCTTTATACTACAGCTGTGAGGAACATTTAAAGATTTGTATTGTAGAAAGTATTTAAATCAAAACGTAAGACACCATGTAAGACACAATTTAGCTTAGAATTTGACCGATATTTCGCGCTTCTTTTGTTTTTTTTTATTCTTCATAAAAGGATGCCAGTGGCACGGAGATTCCATATTTAAATTATATGAAACACATGAGAAATGAAAATTCATACAAGTTTCTCTCCCGCTAGAACATGTAAAACAATGGATTTTCATACATTTTTTCCTTCCGCTTAGTCAGGTAAAGGAAAAGACTAACGTTCTCTTTTCATTTTCAGGGAATAATGACTACTGTTCCGATCAGGTGTAGTATAAAAAAAATATACTGCACTACACCGTTACCATTTTTAAGTATCTACTTGATTTTTGTAGATATTCTGTTCAGACTTCTTCTGATTATGTATTTTTTCATGCCTAACATAATCTCACATCACATCAGTTCAACAGCCTTTATTTAAAAGTTCAGAAATTGACTAATTTGTTGGCATTTCTTATATGTTTCTTTGTCTAAAATACTTTTAGCTATATTTAATGAATTATATTCTCAATTAGCAACTCACTCACGATGTTTTAAACTCATACTAATAAAGATATTCCACATTCAATACACCAGTTACTACATCCATTCGAACAGTTTTTTTAAGAATCTGTTATTGCTGATTAACTCTCACTGGACTGCCATCATTAGTTTTTGTAACCAGACCAACCGCGTTAATTAGAGCACTCTATTTGAGTGGTCACCAACTAATATAATTTATGTTCATGCCACATAATTACATAAGTTAGTAAGACTTAGTCATTGTGACTTATTAATATAATAAAATGGTAATTCTGAACATTGAGCGGAGATTGCTACTCGGCTAAACATAGACATTGGATATAAAGCGCGAGGACCAACCGGATATTGCTCAGAGCATAGAAATGAACATCATTTGACTGTTTTAGTACCTTTGTCATATCCACCAACACGTAGACGTGCACGAATGTCTTCAATAATTTACATAAACATGACAGTTACAAATTAATAAACATTTGTTTTAGAAACTCATGAAAAGTAAGTATTTTAAACTTTTTACGAGAGATGAATAGATATGGTGATGATATTACTTTATAAATAAAACAAATTTGATATTTCAAAAAACAAATTATATCTAATAATAACTTGAAACATCTCACACGTATCCTTTTGATCCGCAACTAAGCAGATGTACTATGTTAAAAAGGCTGCATATTATAAACGTATTTTGACTACAATTACACCTAAACATAGAACGAATAATCGTAGTAGCAGTATTTATATTAGCTGAACATCGAAGGAAATACCTCTCGCGTAGCAGTCAGAATCTACACGAAAAGGAATGGAAAGAGTACTCTTTCCATCCCGCATTGCGTTGATTCAAAAAATATACTTATAAAAGTGATTAATAAATTGACATAAACGAAGCCACGTTCAGATAAATATTAAGATGCCCTAAAGCGCGTTAATAAGATCATATTGTAATATACGAGTATTTTAGGCCGTTCGCGTACTAAAACACATTCCGAAGTGAATCTTAATTTAATTATCATAAATTTATAACTTTCTTAGTGTCTGTTTGTATTTAATTTCTCAAACAAGTATAGCATGAGTTCTGTGACGCTTTATTTTATACATTTTATTGATGACACCCGTCATCGGAACGCGCCTTTTTATAGCTTTGTTTCCCATATACCGTGTTTTATATTGGGTTTAAAAGAGTTGGTACGAACAGTTGTGACACAAAAACAGTATTTCACTTCCGATCTCCAGAAGGCGCATAAGTACGATACTCCTTAGTCTTCGTCCGATTATAAATCTTTTTCTCAATTCCTTATAATGATCAATGCTCTTTATAGGTTGAACGTACTGTCCAAAAATCTGTTTAAAGTACATTATATGACAATAATATACCCCTAACTGAATTTCATAAACATTTTCCAATAACCGACAAGAATATCACCCGCCCAATTTGTGAGCACAAAAATGTCACCACCTATTTTCTCGGTATTGACGTTTAATTTATACTTACAAAGATTGCATGGAAGTGACAGTGTAGAGAAGTGTCGTCATATTAACGTTGTGGACAGCTGGAAGCCACCGGATATTCTCGAAATAAACTAACCGTTCGTAGCGTCCCCGCATGCGTCCATTCCGCTTTCAAAGTGCACAGGTGCCACTCGCCACATGCATCATACTTCAGATATAATTAAGGCGTGAATGATCGCTTGAAACACCGAGTGTAAGCAGCATTGCTCCTACACCAAGCTGTACCTAATAATAGACACGTTAATTAATCTTTGAAATTATTCTTGTCTGCCATACTTTATGTTCCTACGGTACGGATACGGTAATATTACGCTATCAAAATGGAAGTTACGAGGTATCTAACTGACAAAAGTTTTTAGGTATTGTTACCTATGCTGAGCGACTGTTAAAATTATGAATGAAATTTTTAATTAATAATTATGTATACGTGACACGTAGGTATTCGTTACGTGAAATCTTTGACATTTGTCGATACCAATGATTCTTTTTTAAATTGTAACTTTAAATGAATTCTATTTTAGTTATTTCTGTGGAAAAAACTAAAGAAAAAAGAACACAAACCATTATAGAAATATACGAACGTGATATACATTAAGCTGATTATTATTTATGAAAAACATATTTTAAATGGCTTACATATACTATAAAAAACCTCATTTTTCTTGAAGTTTGACCGTAATATAATTTGATAAAGTAAGATTCAGTAAATAATAGCCGTGAAAAAGAAACCACAGAGGTAATCTCGCGCTTGTGTTTCTGACACACGTCGGCATTGTATGATTAAGGGCAAGCTATGTTCCTTTGCTGGTTGCTACCAAAGTGCTCATACAGTTTACTAGGATGACGTGTTTATACGACTTTGATATAAAACTAACGCTACGTTATTTTGAAATTAGTTTCATGTTTACCGGTTATTGTTACATCTATATACTTATAATAAAAATGTAACAGGTCCAATTCTGTACTTAAAAAATTTTATAAATTTTTTTTGGAGGGCTCTCTATAATCGATACTGAAGCCATTTTTTTTCATTTTTGTCCGTCTGTCTGTCCGTCTGTCTGTCTGTATCTTGGCCGCGCATCACGCTGAAACTACTGAATGGATTCAAATGAAACTTGGCATGATTTGAGTTCATACTACGAGGTAGGACATGGGATACTTTTTATCACGAAATTCAGCACGGTTTCTTGGAGAGAGGGGATGAAAGTCAAAATATGTACTTAGTTGTAATTCAATAACACATAGTCCGATTTCTTTCATTCTTTTTTTGCTAGAAAGAAAAAAAATCTTTTTTTGTCCGCGACTGTACACTACCTGTGGGAAGCTGAGACAGATATGTAAATATAGCAGTACGCCGGGTCAGCTAGTTTCTTAATAAGAGTAAGTTTTTTTCAGCAAGAGTAACAAATATATTTGTACTCTGTTTGCAAAGTACGTTCATTGTAAGTTAACATGAATAAAATTTGCAAAACATTAAATATTATGTATAGTTTAGAAATAGCTTAATTGATAAAGACTATAACATCGTACTACAACTTAAATGTATGTTAAATATGCGCTCTAAAGAAATGCTTTAGTGAATTCATCGTTTCTTTACGCTTTGATCTTCGTTCTAAAGTTTAATATCAAAAATAACTTTGTTTAGTCATGCTTGAATTGTAAATTTACAATAGGTACAGAAGATTAAACATTGTGAATCTTATATAAAACGGTGTGTTAAATCAGTACAAAATAAATTTTAATTTTTTGGGATATATTGAAGTAATATTTAAGGTATCAAGTTACTTACCATAGAGTATACCCAAAACTAATAATACAGGTACGTATTTGAGTATTTATTCAGGTAAAACTGGTTGAACAAGTAGCCAACCCCAAATAATCTTGGGAATAATAAAGGCTAGGAAGTAGAAGTACGTATTTGAATTTAATCATATTTTGATTTATAATATGTTATTAATTTATTAAGTAAAGAAATTTTGCTACAGATCCCTTTTGCCTTATTTTCATTCTACAGCAGTTTCTTCCTACATTATTTTACTTACAGTTGCGGGCCTTGAAATTTATTCCTTAATTTTTATTTTTAAGATCTTCCTTAAGACTTTTTATGAAGCTAAATAATACTTTGGTTAAAAGTTTTCCAGCAAAACATGTCATAGGTTCAATTTACCACGGAGCAATGCATGATGTAGGTCATGTATGTGGGATCAGGTTAGCTGATACGTTCTTTTGTTTCCGTAATAACATGACAAACTTTGTGGTTGCGTGATGTAACAAACAATCCCCTATTTGTCTAGGAAGCGTGGTGTAACAAAGTTTTCATGTTTCGCGCCCCGCACTACTCTTTACGCGGCTGCTACGGATGTCACCACCGTAACTTTTCCTCAAGCTGTACTAACTTTTATTTGATATTTCCAATGGGTTCAATCCCAGTTGGTCAGGGTTACGAGCGCCTTTTGTTTTTATGCTCATTTCAGCTATAAATAATTTATAAAGCCAATAATGTACAAATCTCAGCCTCTGATAGTTTGGAAAGAGAAGCAATAAAAAGCGTGGGGTGTGTGCGGTCGGCTACCGAATAAAAGGATGAATGTTTGCGTTAAAAAAAAACCTAACGAGGATGTAGAGCAGCCGCGGCCGCGTAGTGATGCGTCATACCATTCGCGCCATTAATCTCAGCTTTATTATAAGCACAGGATCAGACTAAATCATAAACACATTTAATGTGAACCTACTTCGTGCACCCTTTTATTTGAACGCTTTAAATAAAGTGTTCGTTAAACTATTCAGTTCACGCCATAATTACTACACGTGGTACTTGCTCAACACTTACGAATTAATTCATTTTCTTCTAGTAAAAAATATATACTTACATTTGTTTGTTTACTTTAGAATATTAAGGTAAGCAAATTCATTTTTTATGTTTAAAGTAATTATTTAGAGCTGCTTAAGAAGTAGGCAAGCTGAATTCATAAGAATATTTTTCTACATAAGCGAATCAATCGTTATCATAAATATCGCTTTCTTGTATGGGACACCGGGGTAGTCTCCCATAAATTAGGTAAATGGCAATAGAGATAGAAAGGGTAATTCGTTTCGTCAAGGATTTACGATGGGATCAATGAAAAAATATGGAAATCTTGAAAATTGATTCTTATAAATACATTAATATCATGTTAGGTACAAATCATTTTGGGTAGGTTCGGAGCGTTTCTATATACCTGAACGCCGAGTGTACGTATGTCTAGAAAATCTCATCTACCTTTAATATTTGTGGATATGTGTTATTTGTGAAAATATGTACATATAATAAAATTGTAAATAATTCGATGTCTGTACATTACGCATATAGAAGAGAAACTAAAGTATGGGGTCTTTATAAAGTAACTCAAAACAACACTTTTTGAATTCTTATTAATTTTTCTGTTTGTCTGCGCCATAATCTCAGAAGTGACGTAACCGATTTAATAGAAGTTTATATAATGTATTGTGCTAAACTTCACTTAATATTTCGTGTTAGTTGCATTTCAATCGGTTAACAAATAAAAAGAGTTTATTAGTTTAAAAAATTACCGCAGGTGAAAGCTGGTTTATGTAAAATCATATATGTAAATCCACTTATATTATAAATGCGAAAGTAACTCTGTCTGTCTGTCCTGCTTTCATGGCCAAATCGCTGCACCGATTTCAATGAAATTTGGCATGGAGATACTTTGATTCTTAAGGAAGGACATAGGCTACTTTTTGCTGCGATAACGACAAACACGCGGGTGGAGCCGCGCGCAAAAGCTAGTAATAAATATTTCAACTCGGCGCAACCGCAGTGATACAATGACTTTACAGAAAACCGATGTTAAGAAATTCCTGCTTTGCTTTTCACTGAGCGAGTGAGATTAATGACACCCAAGCCTTTACTTCTGCTGTTCCTGGGAGGACTAAAAGGACGGTAACTAACTTATAACTGTTAAATTGCAGATGTTCATGGGCGGCGATAGTTACTTAACCTTGTGACCTGTCCACACATTTTCATAAAATAAATGTTTTGGTTTATGCGGATATAGGATATTTTTGTTTAATGCAGAAACTTTATTTTTCAGATTATTATACTTATTAAGATTATTATATTTGCGTCTCCGCCCGTTATTGTCGGTTATCACGGTGATTTATAAAGTTGATATCACTTTTTTTATTTTTAAACCGATTAAAATAAAAAACACTACATGTTAAGTGAAGTGTACCACAATACATAAGAGGAAATGGGATACAAACCGGTTAAGCCAATTCTGAGATTAGCGCACACAAACACACCGACAAAAATTCTAAAATCTGTTTTTTGTGTTCTATTACTTTAATAAAGACACTCTTCATTAGTTTTTCTTTAATATCTCTAATGTCCTGACATTGATATTACAATTTTATTATATGTATAGATTTAGGTACAATTATCATTGCACTCGTAACATTAATAACAATTGACATTATACAAAAATATATTGTTGTATACCTTAGTCCTGTTTTCCGCATAATATCTAATCAAATATTTACTCGGACAGAGCAGTTCTTTTTTACGAATTGGACAGTGAAAAAATTGTATTGGGATTGGGACAAACATGAATTATACGCATTGAAAATATAACTCATTCCGTAACATCTGTTAACAATGGTCCAAAGGGATATGCCTATATTTTGTTCAGTAATATCGAATGTATTTTTAATTACCGACAACTCTTGATAAAATACCCTTTGACCAATTGATGTTGTTATTCATGAAATATTAATGTTAATTTACTTTAAAATAAGCTGGCGTACACTAAACTCATTAGGTCACACAAAACGTGTTTTTTTCAATAAATTGTGTTACAGTTATACCTATTTACTTACTGCCAAAATTTGTTATTGCCGTAATAACAAATTTTGGCAGTAAGTAAATCAACGAGGAAACATTATTTTATTTACTTCCTATTAATATCCGCACAAATGTACTATATTTTCCTTTCCTATTATCCCCCTGATGATTATGATTGTTCTTACACCATTCAGTCATTTGGACAAGTTAATTCGTAAATTAATTACCGTCTTATTCACAATAAAGGTGAACGTAGAGCACTATATAAATTAATTAATATTATCCTTCACAGATGCTACAATCCGTTTGTTAGAATAAATCAAACGAAAGTAGAACAATATTCGAATGAAAACGTATTTATCGACACAAAATGATTTCTCCTTCCTATTATTGTCAAAGTTTTAATTGATCAAGTTCGTGATCAGTCAGGTTCAGCCGTTCTTAATAACTGCGCTGAGGGCTTTGCGAATTACGTCACAGCACATGTGACACGAATCACAATGTGGAACATTTCACCTGCTCGAGATTGATTACACTTACAGTTCAAGAATAAATTACTAAGCCATTAATCCCGTTATTTGAATTACTGCCATTGTTTTCAAAATTTAAAGTTTCTTGTTTGGCATTTTGGCCCTCATAATTATTCCGCCGGGCATAGTTCATTTAATTTGTTCCGCTGTGTTTAGAATATTTATAAATTTTGTTTCATCCAACATTGTTAGTGGGTATTAGTTACTTTATAATTAATCTTTATTGTCAAGTCATAATAATATTTAAAGTTTTGTAGTTTTTGTTTTTTATAATCTTGAGAACAAATTATTTTCAAATGTAGTTAACAAAATTATCATATCTATACTAATACTATAAAGCTGAAAAGTTTGTTTTTTGAATGCGTTCATTTGAGGTACTACCGTTTCAAATTAAATTATGTGTTTATGTATCGAGGAAGACTATAGGCATCAGGCAGGCACAGATAAAAAAATACGCAGAATCTATACTAATATTATAAACGCGAAAGTTGGTAAGTATGGATGGATGGATGTTTGTTACTCTTTCACGCAAAAACTACTGAACGGATTTGGATGAAACTTTACAGTAATATAGCTTATACATCAGAATAACACATAGGCTACTTTTTGCCGCGAAAACCGACATATACGCGGACGGAGCCGCGGGCAACCAGTAGTGGCCAATATTTCTTCCATCTCAGTGACGTCTACGAATTTGCGTATGTTTAGTCTAATTTTTTTTTTTTTTTTTTTTTTTTTTTATGTTGGGCCCGCCAAAATGACTCTGCTCTGCCTGATGGAAAACATAAGCAGAATTCAAGAGTGGTGGTCACCATACTCATTGCGAATGCAGACAGTGCAGTATGGCGACCCACACTATGGCGGCCTAGTGATGCTGCTGCATCTTTTAGTCTAGTCAACAAGTATGGTACTTGTTGACTAGACTAACTGGGCCATAATAATATGCTGCTAATAAAGTTAATTGTCAATTAATTAGTACAATACAATTCATGAAATATTAAAAATAAATTTACAAAGTACCTAGTAGCATTTTATATGTAGTAGAATTGGGTATAAGTTATCATTGTTCAAAGCTTCCGTATAATCCTCAAAATATAACAATATGGATTAGGAGACATCCCACGTGCCACGATCTTAACTGAACAAAATGCATAAATCTAAGTTAAAAGTTAATTTTGTCAATCCGGATAATTCCTCAAGGTTTAATCAGGCTAAGTTGGGTGTAATTAATGTTCAGTAAGGCCACACAATCTAGGAAAGCTTCGGCTTAGCCCGCTACGGAAATCGGAGTTTGCAACGGGCTGGGCGGGCGCCAAGCGCCACACCGGGCTGTGAACGGCTGGCGCGCGCCGCCGGATCGAGCGGGACAGCGCTCTAGCGCGGGATCGCTCCGCTCCTCGTGGGGCGGTCGTAGCCAGTGCCATGGGGGCGAGCGACCGCACGAAACGCTCCGTGTACACAGCGCCGAGGTACACTACCCCCTTTATTAAAATTTACGTTACTCGCCTGTCAAAACTCAGTCAAACAAATAACCTTTCGGACATAGTTAATTAGACGCGTCTTCACATGGAAGTTTTATTACAATTATATCACAAACACTGCGGACTATAAAGTGGTTTTGTTTACAGCTATTTGTGCGAGTTTCGACAATTGGAAAACTTTTTGAAGGACTTAATGGTAACATTATTATGGATATGATATGAATAAATAATATTCAGTTAGTACCGACTTGTGGATAATTTTAATATTTTGAATAAAATGTAATAATATGATATAAAAGTTGAACTATGCCATAAACATTCATATACATTAACAATATTAATCTTGTTTGGTATGTATTTAAAATTTCATATATTTATTTATTTTTACAATATTTTTGTAAAGTTAAGAGTTTGTACTTCTGAATAAATAAATAAATTATAAGAGTAAAAAATTGCAGGAATGTGGTGGGTGTTTATAATGCAAAAACTAGTATCTTATGTGTAAGCAATGTGCTAGGTTAGTAAAAGTAAAACACAGTTTTAAATAAACACGAAAGATTTGTTACGTCATCCAATATAAACGAAACTTAAAAGAAATCAACGAAGGATTAGGTGGTGACAATTACAGTGTGATTAAAATGCAAAAGAAAGGTTTCTCATTTCACGGTCGATTTCATTATAAAATTCGGCGGTCGCCCTTTTACCGATACACCGACCCGTGGCCGACGCTCCTTTTCACTTTTCTTTTGGAAATCACTGGCTAAATCGTACAGATGAGTTAAATGCTAAATTAAATCAAAAGGACCCTTTTTTAACGTTTAATGAGTTTAATAAATATTTTTATTTCATCAATTTGGCGATCAAGTGATTGCTTCCGCGACCGACCCTTTATTCGATATTCAATTTATCTCAAGAACGAGTCTGTACTCCTTTCAGATCTTCTGGTGGTTAATTGGAAATGAATTATGATTTATTAAAACGTTATTATAATTTTAGTCTCAATTCTTGGAACATCGGACCTACACCATTTGCAATTTCATAACAGGTATACTACTTATTGCGTTTATAGAATTTTAGGTTTATTGACTTGATACAATTTAATAGTAGTCGTATTCTAAATTCTTGTTTTCTCGATTATTCCTGTATATACCTAATACATATTTTCATTCGTTTTAGATTTGCGCGGGTGCTTTTTCCATCGGGCGTGTAGTATGTAACACATTTTATGACAAACAAGTTTATGGCCGATTATTACCTATGACTGTGAAATACTTTACTAGTAAAATCTATAAAATAAGTTATTTTTCATATTTTTATATTTAACTAGCTGATCGGGCAAACGTTGTTTTGCCATAAAAAAAATTGGGTATAAAAAATAGATGTGGTCAATTCTCAGACATGCCCGATATGCACACCAAATTTCATAAAAATCGGTACAGCCGTTTAAGAGGAGTATGATAACTAACATTATGACACGAGATTTTTATAAATAAGGTAATAAAATATAATTTATCAGATTATATTCACAATCAACATAATGAAGTGTAATAAATTTAGTTTCGTTAATTTTAAAAAGCAAAAGCGTAAATGAGAAATATTTTAAAAAGATACTTCCGTCTTTATTTTTACTAAGCCCCGAGGGAGTTTCTTGTTCAGCGAGTTAAATTAAGACAACTAGATTTAATAAAATTTGTTTATACATTTTTGTTACCTTAATTACAGAATTGATTATAAAATATTCCTCTTATTTTAAACCAGCTACTTTGACCTGTTTTTTATCAAAAAATTATAGATAGCTAGAAATAGAAATATAAATAAATAATTTTTGTCAGCGGCTCCGTCGTATGTCGGTTATTGCTACAAAGAGAAGCCTATGTCCTTCCTTAATAATCGAAGTATCTAAGTTTGGAACTTCATTGAAATCGGTGCAACGGTTTGGCTGTGAAAGCGTTACAGAGTTACTTTCGATTTTATAACATTAGTATGGATTTATTTGTTAACTTAAATATTTGAAACAACGGCAAGTGACTACCGATACCCATGAACATTTACGGCTCAAGAGTCATAGAGTGCATTTTCGCTCTTTGAGCCCCCCTTCTCAGTACAAGGGAGGGGGGACGAGGCGAGGGTTTGACTGTTGTAACCGCACTCACTCGATGAAAAGTAGCGTAAAAAATCCAAAAAAATATTATTAATTAAAAATTGTGTAGCCTAACCCTAAACCGCACACAGGTTTGTCTTGCAGCATTCTGTGTGGTTCAGGTACTATAGATGCCGTGAGGAGGTATGTTCTTGTGCATTAAACAGGTATGCTAAATGATCACGCAATGATACAACTTTATAAGAACTGTAAAAATAACTAAAACTAGAACATTATTCACACTTGCATTGTCATGATGAAAAATTACTTTAAACTAAATCTGATAATAGTACATTAGTACTATTATCACATTTAGTTTAAAGTAATGTTCTATGAGTTCTATGAGTAATATTTACTATTAAGTAAATATTACTCATAGAACGCAATGCCTAAAATATACAAAACAAAATATTTCTGTATGTCTCATTGTTGAATAATCTCAAAGGAATTTGCATGCGTTTAGGTGATTTTCTGGTCCCTTAATTTTATTAAACTTTAACAAAAACACTCGGCATAACAGTAGCACGTCGAATTAAAATCAGCAGGTTCCACTTTTGAATCCCACCCAATATATTTTGAATGAAGCTGTTTATAACAAAGCTTTGATTTACAAAGGTACTATAATGTTTGTACACGTTTTGTATCCAATAATATTAGTACTATGATGTTGTGTGTATTATCCGTTCTTTTAACATTGAGGTTTCGACATGCAACTGCTATTATTCATCAAACCTTTGAATTCGCAGATAAAGGAGTCGCTTAATCAAGCTTTTTAACTCCTCTTGCAAAACTGTGGGAGGTCGTTTAATCAAACGTGAAAATTGGAGATGCCAATTGAGTTGTTATTTTCACTTGTTTTGGTTACTGGAGAAGGTACCCAGTTCATAAAAAAGACTGATCAACGTGACATCACAGTTAAGTTTTTTGGAACGAAGACGAATTAAGACCAAAAGTTGTAACGACAATTTTCGTTGTAACGACACTTTTAACATTGAGTTGACGTCATAGTGCTAAATAGTATATATATATAAACTTCGTTCCATCCGGGTGTCCCTTGACACCTCTCAAGTTTTTTTATATGAGCGGCGTCCGCGAGGCATTTGCTTGCACATACAAAGTTCTTAAACTTAGTGCATAAAAGTTTCAAGTTACATTGGTTACTAAATGGTTCAACTGACTATGTCTCTAAATAGGTTATTAGGCACTTATCGCGCTGAAGTATCTACTTACTTAATTGCGTTTGGTTTCGCAGACGGTTCAGTTGGCGGTTGTGGTTCGAGAATGTTCAGATCGTTTTCTACACGTGTCGCAACTTATTCGATGGGTCGGGGCCATCGCAGAATGGATCTATTCCGTGACTTTGTTACATATTAGGCCCTGTTGTATGACATTCTTATGTTTTTTGGATAAGTTTGAAAGTAGGTTTATATACAAAAGTGTGTTCACAGGTTCCAAGCACATAAAGAAAATAATTTTATTGGTTTCACTCACACGACCACATCCTGCATTGAGTATTTTGTAAAGATTGCAGTGGTCACTATCCCCACATTTCTTTTAATCTTCCTGCAATTAATATTCCAACGCATTATTTAACTTGAGGTTCATAAATAATAAAAATGTAGTCCTCTAAAGCGTATTTCCTATGATTTATGTCATTAGACATATCCAGACATGGAATTGTTCTGCATTCTGGCTGTGGTCAGTTTTTGACTCCTCGGTGACAAAAACTAAAACAGTTTAATTCGGCTATTGAATAGGAGTGGCTGTTAGTTAATATTACCTACTGTATAAAAGAAACACAGTGACCGGAACTCAATCTAAAAGCGTTTGTGAGACAGCGATGTTACACGTTTTATGTCCGATCCAATTTTGTGAATCGAGCTTGTAATGAATTGTCACATTTGATCCGATTTACGAATCACATTGCATGCAAATGATCAAATTATGTTATTCGCTAAAGTGTATTATTATATAAACTATCGCTTATCGATACTTAATATTATAAAAAGTTATAATAATAATAATAATAAATATTTCGGACATCTAACACACAACGCCATCTAGTCCCAAGCTAAGCAGAGCTTGTGTTATGGGTACTAGACAACTGATACAAATACATATATTACTTTTTTTTGTAAATACATACATATTATACATAGAAAACACCCAAACTCCGAAACAAATATTTGTAGATCATACAAACATTTGGTCCGACCCGGGAATCGAACCCGAGACTCAGCAGTCGCACACGTCAACCGCGAGACCAACGAGGCAGTCGAACGAAATAGTTTATGCTTTGTAGTGGGTAATCTCTGAATGTACTGAACCGATTTAGATTTTTTTTTAATAGAAAATCTCATTATTAAATTTGTGAGTGTCATGGACTATAATATGTAAATACGAAAAATGATTCCCGTATAATCCGACATATATGCGGACGGAGCCGCGGGCAAAAGCTAGTCTCTAATAGTACTCTAAAATACATCTTTTGCCAGTTTGAAAAGGTTTTTTTCATTTGTCTTTCGGGAACATTACTTTTAGAGAGCTTACTTAGGCACAAAAGGCCGGTACGACCGGAGCTATACCATGGTTTTACAGAAAGCCGGTGTAAGGCAATTTTTTTGTTGATTTTCAACGAGTGAGGGAGGCTTGTAGAGCCCAATCCCCCACTCTCCCTCTAATTCTAGGAGGAAAGAACTCTAAGAGCGGCAACGCACTTATAATTCTTGAGTTGTACATGTACACGGACGTCGGTAGTTGCTTACCATTAAAACAGTCAAACTAGCTGTCATAGTACAAGCTGTGCTTAGTTTGGAAATATTTATTTATACACATCATTCAAGGTGATCGACGGAGGAGGATGGAGTTGCCTCCATAACCGATCCTGCACTATTGAAGATGAATAATTCTATTATTTCTTTATGTGGTAACGTGGTAACGCAGTCGTGGTTTGTCAGTATGGTGTTTTTGTAAAACAGTTTTTTTACCACACACAAAATATACTCCTGTCTTGTACAAGATGGAGTATGCCGGCTCGAGCGCGGCGGTACTACCCTCGTACAGAAGATCAACGTCAAATGACAGCGTTCATACTGTCGTGTTTCGTTGGTGAGTGCAAGACCGGAGGCCCAATGATTCTGAAGCATCACAAGCCCGCCATGGTGTGGGTCACCATGCTGCATTGTTACATTGTGTACATTCGCAATGAGTATGGTGACCACCACTCTTGGATTCTGCTATGCTTTCCATCAAGCAGAGTAGAGTAATTTTGGCAGGGCCATACATAAAAAAAAAACGTGATTTAATAAAGACGCAGTATATCCATCCTTATTATAATATTAATTATTAATTCGTAAGTACCTATAACTATCTGTCTGTTACTTCATCACGGATAAATCACTTCATTGAATTTATTAACAACTACATTGTCTTAAAAATTAAATTGGCCATGGAGATAATTTGATTCTTGAGGACGGACTTAGGCTACTCTTTACTGCGATAACTGAAATCCAAGCGGGCGGAGCCGCGGGCAAAAGTTAGTTGTAAATAAAAAAATACTAAGATCATGTTACACGATTTACAATTAAAGATAATTAAAATGTATGCACTATTTTTGTTTGCAAATCACACGCAACTTCTTCTGCATCGCTGCCTACCGGTAGCCTTCCCACATTCCCAGAAGAATGGCAGCAATCAGCTGACCTCATTCAGTGGTCATGTCAATGCTATGTGCTATAAGTAGTGCCGTCTTCTGCCCCCCTAGCCAAGTTTAAGCGTTCTTCTTTCTGCAATCGTTAACGCCTAAATTCTCGTGTGTTCATTGGCTAATACTTTGTTGAAGATACCGATGATGATGAAAGATAAGATAAGAAGAACGCTTGCAACTTGTCTAGGGGGGCTGGTTACGAAATTGGCGTCTATTGCTCGGATACTGTTATAGCATTTCGACCGCAATAGTAATATACCTATATTTTTTTTGTATTTTACAAAATGTACGTTTTCTTTTTTGGACAGGCCTGTCTTCAGCAATGGACTATCTTGATTTTATCTACTAATTTATATTAGAATAATACATCGTCAGGTCAGTACGACTTTTATGTAACTTTTGTATAATGCGGCAGATATTATAAAAGGGTTTTTTATAGTAAAAAGATACTAAAACTTGCAAGTTTCTTTCTTTTAACTGCACAAAATCTTCCCCTTTTAATAATCTAATACCTTGAAACGAGAAGTTCTTGTATATTTATAATCTTAATCTCGGAAACGGCTACAACGATTTTCATGCAATTTAGTATGGAGGGGGTTTCGGGGGCGAGAAATCGATATAGTTAGGATTCATTTTTATAAATTTACAAAAAAAAAATACCGAGCGAAGCTCGGATGTCCGGAAAGTAATTAATAAAATGAACATCTCAAATAATAAGGTTCACTAAACCAAATCTAAAACCTTGTTTATTCACTTTCTTGTTTAGTTCATTATACTATTTAAAATTATTTCATTAATATATATCAATTATTACCCGACTACGGCAAAGCCAAAGGAGGGTTATGATTTTGACAGGCTATATATGTATGTATGTTCATCTGTTCCCTCATAGCTCCTTAACTACTAATTAGAACTGGACAAATGAGGTATCGTTAGACGCGCCTTGATTGTCCGCTGGTTATAGGCTATATGATGTGTCACTGAATCTATGTGGCGCCCTCTAGCCGATATAAAGTACTGTATTAAAAAAAATATTCGAGATAAATATGCCGTGTTTGGTATCATTGGAAAGGGCGTTACTTGTACATTTAAAAAATATATATATTATTACACTCTTACACTCACATACATACACAGTAATACACCCACACACAGCCACAAAATCAACACACACTCTCGCACATTCGATTGTGCTTTACCTAATCACTAACACACTTACAGCACTTCCTACATTGTTTATTTTTGGTTTTTTGTTTTATTTGTTTTTTGTTTACCTGATTTAAAATTTTTATTGATTGCTATTTTTTACTTTTCTTTTTTGTTCACTTTTTGTTTTATTGTATTAACGTCTCAGAAGGCGGCTGGACGGAAAGAGACTGAATCCCACGACACAGGGAATCCTAGTGTGGGATCTAGGGATCAAACCATGTATTTGTTTAATTTTGATACAATAAACAAATTATTATTATTATTAGCATTTGCTGGTGACTTTGTCCGTATTTATTCGATAAATGTGATATTTCTATGGTATGCTTGTCTGTTCCCACATTCTTTCTAAACTACTAGTTAGAATAAGACAAATGAGGTATCGTTAGAAGCGTCTTGATTTTCCGCTGGTTATAGGCTATATGAAGTGTTACTGAATCTAATGTGGCGCCCTCTAGCCCACATGAACTACTGTGTTAAAAATATAATTTGAGATAAATATGCCGTGTTTGGTATCATTCGAAAGGGCGTTACTTGTACATTTCAAAAATAAATATATTATTAGCATTTTCTCGTGACTTTGTCCGTATTTATTCGAAAATTGTGATATTTCTATGGTACCTATTTAAAAATACTTTGCAAAGAAATTAATATTGCAGGGGCACCAAAACATTTAAAATAAAAAAAGTAAATACTAAAACCCAACTACGACAAAAACGACGCTGAAAAAGTATGAAACAAGTTTCAAAAGCCGAAGTGACGCTTTGTTAAAGTGTTATGGACTAGGGTACATTACTAAGTTTCAAAAGCTGTAGTCCTTGTAGTTTAATGTACATACCATAGTCCATAACACTTTAACAACGCGTGAATACGGCTTTTGAAACGTGTTTCATACTTTTTCAGCGTCATTTTTTGTCGTAGTTGGGTTTTAGTTTTTACTTTTTTTCTAAAGTGTGTCGATCACTCGCTTAGCTAGTTCTTCATAAGTATACCTAAAATTAGCTGGCTGCATGCGAGAAGCCGAGGATCGAACCAAGTGGCGCGCAATTGGAGAGGCCTATGTCCAGCAGTGGACTGCGATAGGCTGATGATGATGATACTATACTCCCACCCTTTAAATACCCTACTCCCACCTCTTTAAATAAACTAAAGATTGTTTCTATGGTTCACCAAATTGAAAAAGAAAACTATTTCATTAGTTTGGTTCTCTTAGGTACACAAAGAAAAATTTAAATGTAAGTGTAAGACTGGGGCTTAAACGCTTATCTAACTTGTTTTAGTTCAAATAATAAAAATAGAAATGAAAAAGAAAGAACGTAAACATTATCCAAGTGTAGAATACGTCGATCGTTTGAAAGTTATAAGAAGTCAAATTAGAGATCAAGCGTGAAACACGTACCTAACCCTTTAAACTCGAGACTACGCATATATATATATAGGTACGATCGCTTATATTACGTCAGAGCGAAATTAGGTTCTAAATTATACTGCATCCACTGGCTACCATTTGATTTTCAGATATTTTATTGGGTAATATTCTCTCTTCACCCGACCATCTTAATTACGCTCGAGTTTTCTAACGCTGAGTAACTAAGATTAATTATTTCTGACCATTATTGCGACGACGCGACCATAAAATATTTTAATCGAAAAGAAGAAATATTCGAACACGCTTAACGCCTTCACTCGTTCAAAGTAAGTTCATTAAAATCGACTATTTTAGCGCTGACGACAGGAAAATTAAAAGTCGTATGAGTAAAGCATAAATGGATTTAAGCGAACAAAACGCATCGGTTGTTTAATTCATATGAACCATGAAGAATAAACGTTGGCATATCATCTCGTTAGGAAATATGGGACACGCTGCGACGCGCTCAGCAAAATGTGTTCCATTGCTCTTTGTGTCGCTTTCTTTTGTTCACAGATCTACCCGCATGCCCGGCATAACGTGTTGTGTAGTTTTTCCATAACCCCTTCTATATACCTGCTACTAATTAAGGGGTAGTTTTAAGTATAACATTACTTTGTGTTGAATCCATAGTTTTATGTTAATAATTTTGTCTCATCTTTTTTATACCATTTAACAAAAGGTTTATGAAGATGTATATTTTTTGACATCATGAATTTCCTGTTATATTATAAACAATATCAGTAAAAATGTATTTATGCAAAATTCTTTATAGTACGTTTTTGGAAGTACTGAGAAGATACTAGGATACAAAGTACCTGCCATGCAAAAATATGTACTAATTGATATATCTAGCGACCGAGGACTCTGGCAAAAGCTTAGCACCTACAAAAAAAGCCAATTAAAACCATTGTAGCCTTTAAAATACTATAAGCCTCTAATTCTACCAGTTGGTGCCAAAAGTTGGTCTTGAGTTCTAGGCAGAGAGTACCTTGTCGATTAGATTATTGTAATATGATTTTTGTTATTATGCTAAAGAAAATTTGAAATATTTTTGAGTATCCTAAAGATTGTACAAAAAAGCGAATATTCCTCATTGAATCGCATTCATACCATGCATCCTCTACATAAATGATAATTAAGCCATTATTCGCCCGTACTTTAAAACCCCTACTGTCATTTATCTCTAAAAGAAATCATTCTTATGGTTTGTACTAGGGCTCTGACAGAACCACGAAACTCTCTTGCTTTGACTAGAATCACAAAATAATTAATGGTACTGTCGTACAGAAGTTTCACTCTCGAACAAGAGTCAAGTTTAGGCATAAAAAGTTTTAAACTTTGTCACCTTGCACGCGAATTTGAATCTTGTCGTGTGACTTGAGCGTTCATATTCCATTAGACACCGCTCGATTTACTACAAGAGCACGGGGCTGCAGCTTGCTGCACATTTAGGTAAATATTAAAATTAATTATAAAAATATAACAACTTTAGTAATGAAGAAGAAATATTTTAACAAACAATAATCGTGTCTACGTAACGTACTACTCGTTCTGGGTACCTTTGTGATACGTTACAGATTTTTGTATTGACAAAACATGTCTATCATAACATAGTTTCCAAACAACTAATTTAATCATTTTATGGCTAACTACAATTTTGTACGAACAATTAGTTCGTTTTGAAGTAATTTTTCGCAGTAAGTACCTACACGTAATATTCAACTAATTTAAGCGCGAGGCGCCTAGCGTGCGAGCCGAGCGCAGAGTGGCAACCATTGCCACATAGTTCTTCACGGGAGGCGCTCGGCGAAATACACCTAAACTGAGAAGTGAAACCCCCTTGCTAGAACCTACGTCAAATTATTTATTTACTGTATCGATTCAGTCTATATGACCACGAGGTCAATGTATTTGATTTAACACGTATCGATATTTATCGTATTACAAATGTGTTTAGTTTTTAATAAATAAAATTAACAGCATGTGTATCATACTACGTACAAATGCAATATGAAGAAAGCGAGAGAAAGTATGAAATACAACTTACTGTAGATACATTTTCCTTAGGGCTGTGTTAATTAAAGAACTTACCTACCAGTGGTTTTGGAAACATTTGGCCTTGCTGGCAAGGTAGTATAGTATCTGAGTTTGTATCAAAATTTTCTAATATGATAATAAAAGTAAACCAATCATATCTATAATCTTTATATATTCAGTTACTTGCTTTGACTGATTGACTCATCAACACTGAGGCTACAAACTTGTATTTGGCAGTTGGAAGCTTTTCATATAAATGTATTCTTTTTACACTAGTTTTCATAACACAGGCCTTGCTAAGCTTGATAACCAGCAATGTACAAATTGCTTAGTTTTTCTGTGTTTTTATTTCTACTCTTTTATTTAAGTTTTAAGGAAATGTAACTTTTTGCGAAATAAACATTATTATTATATCGTAAGCATTATACATAAGAAAGAGTTATAAGACAAACAAGAAACAATGCAGTAAACGAAGTCATGGACAATAGTTATTATGAAACATAAATAATAATATTAATATCAAGTTTTACTTGGAAAATTATCTATACAGTAATACATAAGAAGTCGGTTAAAAAACACAGACTTATACAGATATATAATACAGCTTCACTTGCGTGGCCAGCTCTGCTAAAAATCTAAAGCTAATTAAATATTTTTTCATCCCACCAGCTCGTAAAGAGTATTTTTGCCCTTCGATATCTTAGTGTAAAAGCCGTTTTTATCCTCTAGAGAATAAAGTAAATTGAATTTAGAACATCGCTCGGGTGCACTAAGTTTGTGAATTCAAAACATCATTAAACCTATTTACTTCTACCTCCACGATGCCGAATTAATCATACAATATTTTTTAATTTGTTACAAACTCAGACTCGGAACCTTCTTGGTGTAGTTTTTTTTTTTTTGTTCTGGCCGCACTATTTTCTTCTTAAGTAAGGTAACTATAGCAACGTAACTTTGAATGTTTTCTTAATTTATCTATACATCTATACAAATAAATGAAATTGAAATGTCTGTTTGTAATATTAAAATAATCGCTTTTTACTAAATGCATGTGTATGTAGTATACACGGTACATATAGTAAAATATTATTGTTTTTTTTTTTATATTGGCCCGCCAAAATGACTCTACTCTGCCTGATGGAAAACATAAGCAGAATCCAAGAGTGGTGGTCACCATCGCGGGATTAAGCGAGTAACTAGTTATTTTTGAAATAATTTAAAAATAAATCTGTAATACTTACCTGTCATAATGTAGTACCTAATAAATATTAATACCTAAACTGAAATAAAAGTATCTTGTGATTGTTAATGCTTTTTTTGCATTTAGTTGTTTCCTCGCTGAGGTGGAATGAAAAGTTACGTGTTGCACTCGAGTGCAAAGATTTTTCACCTCGTGCTCTTTTGATTCCCTCGCTGACGCTCAGGATTCTAATATTTGAATCACTCGCTACGCTCGTGATTCAGTTTTAGAATCCTTCGCTTGCTCGGTCATCAAAATTGAGCACGCGGTTAAAAAGCAACTTTGCACTCTTGTATAACAAATAACTATTAATTAAAATGTTTCTTTGTTTATTCCAGAATGTCATTTTTGATAATCATTATTGATATTAGTTTCTGAAATATAAAAAATATGTTTAATATTCCGATTATATTATACTCTGTCCATTACTTTATTTTCTTTTTGACAGCTCACGCCTATAAATTATCATATTTTTTTTCGGAATTATGTACTACAGTAATGTCGTACTTTATTGACGGTGACGGTACTTTAGTGAAGTGGTCTGTGCATAACAAACAACCACAGACTATAAAACAGTACTTGAAATACGACAAAACGATCATATGATAAAAATAATTTGACTTCATGTAAGTATTTTTTCTGTAAATTTAATAAAAAAAGGAAATAAAAATTGTATCTATGACTCCAAGATTGAATTTTTGCAAGGAATTAAGTCGAAATCTTGGAATTTAGGATCAAACCAAGAGTAAAGAACAATAACTCTGTTCGTTCATCTAATTTACTGATTTATTATTTATATTTTTGTTTATTTCTTACATAATATAAAAAACGAATGAAGGCATAATTAATATTTCAACAAAAAATATTTAATTAAAACGATTGAAAGTTCTTCATAAATAAAATCGCTATTCTTTTGAAATCGAATCGGTAATGAGTGAGGGCGTCACTAATTTCAAAATTTCTTGAACTGTCAAAAAGAAAATAAAGTAATGGACAGAGTAGTTGACTAGCTGACCCGGCCAACTTCGTACCGCCATATCTTAATATATATATTTCTTGTGTGCGTGTGTATGTGACTGAACTCCTCCTAAACGACTGGACCAATTTTGATGAAATTTTTTGTGTGTGTTCAAGGGGATCTGGGAATGGTTTAGATTCACAAAAACGACTGGACCGATTTTGATGAAATTTTTTGTGTGTGTTCAAGGGGATCTGGGAATGGTTTAGATTCACAAAAACGTAAACGATGTTTCGTGGGTCATAAATATGGCGGTACGAAGTTCGCCGGATCAACTAGTTTACATATATGTCTCAGCTTCCCACAGGCAGCGTACAGGCGGACAAAAAAAAACACTTTTCCCATTATCTTTTATTTTTTTCTTTCTAGCAAAAAAAGTATGAATGAAATCGGACTATGTGTTATTGAGTTACAATTAAGTACATGTTTTGACTTTCATCCCGGTTTTCATCACGGTTTCTCTTCAGGAAACCGTGCTGAATTTCGGGATAAAAAGTATCCTATGTCCTTCCTCGTAGTATGAACTCAAATCATGCCAAGTTTCATTTGAATCCGTTCAGTAGTTTCGGCGTGATGCGCGGCCAAGGTACAGACAGACAGACAGACAGACGGACGGACAGACAGACAAAAAAAACACAGTTTTGGCTTTTAGAGAGCTCACCAAAAAAAAAAAATATATATCTTTAATGTACAGAATTGGACCTGTTACATTTTTATTATAAGTATATAGATTCTGCTTTTAATTTGGCAACTAAAATATACACAGGAGTGTAACACTGATAACGTACAACCTGTTCAGTGTTACAAAGCCTTCAATTAGTAAAGGATTCTCTTTTCTCGCAATTTCGTCGATTAATGAGGCGGCGTTCTAACATGCCTACTAATGTGTTATGGCAATGGTTGTAGGTGTATTTTAGTGTAATGTATACGGTATTTGAGTGTACCTACTTAATTAATTGCATTAGAAACGATAACAGTTTCGCGATTCATCATCGTCATCAATTTAATCATAGCAAGGTCTATGGGTGACGCGTTAAAAGTACTAAAGCTGTATACTCGTATAGTACAAATAGTATTACATCGATGATAAAACATGAACCAAATTTATCTAAAACAGTACATAAAAAAGAATCAAATTGACATTCACAACAGATAAAGAGGAAAAGTTTCCTAATGTGTTTTTTTTATTTATTCATTTATTTGCAGAAATGTCGTAACACAAAGATCGTAATCTATTTAAATAAAAGCGAAATACCACTCACTTATTAATCACGAAATCTCAGAAACTATAACACCTACAAACTTGAAATTTAGCAGGTAGGTTCCTCATAGGGTGTAGACATCCGCTAAGAACGGATTTTATGAAACTCCTCCCCTAAGGGGTAAAACGAGGGTTGGAAGTTTGTATGAAAGTCCTATGTTTTTGAAGTAAGGGACTTGAAATTTAAAATGTATGCTCTATAGATGGTGTGAAGGTGTACTTATAATGTATCTTTAGAAATCAACCCCCTTTTGGGGTTAAAACGGGGGATGTAAGTTTGGACGCAAACGAGGTTGCGTAGGTCAGCTATTAATGTCATAATTATATGTGACTTATTTACATTATACCATTATATAATAGTGCATTTTTTTACCTAATTTAGCAATAATAAAAATTAATATTTAAAAACAGTCAGAAACATAAATATTGAGAAAATGTAATAATAAAGTCTGAATTTGATAACTAAATCTGATAATTAAAATTTCATAAAACAACGTACAAAAATTTAATATACTGGTAACTTTAAAAGAAGAAGCAAAACATGAGAGCAATTACATGTCATTTTTGTTAAATCCTAGTGCTTGTTATAATATGCCGTCGTCACTCAAATGTTCTCGAAGAGAGTAATAGCACTTAGCAATAAGTAGTTTTTGAAGACGCTTCTTGAAATTTATTGTATTTTCAGCCTTTTTTATGCAATTTGGTAACCTGTTGTAAACATGTTTTGTATTGCTCAATACAAAAAAATATTGATAAAAGCAATACAAGAAAAACTTGACAAAAAAGATTTTGTCTTGGGTCATACATTTCAGATACAGGCGTTTTTTTTATTAAAAGACAACTCCCGTTACAAACATACATGAAACGGATACAAGGAACACCCAGGCCCGTATTTTAAAAGGCGTCTCAGTCGTGAATCTAGTTTTAAAACTAGTTTTAAGAAGAGATTTTATTATTGAACGTCTCTTGAGACAAGATTCACTGATTGTTAATCAATTGAGTAACGATCAATGAACAACTTATTTTAGAACGATGTTTATGTCAAAATCTCCTCTCAGGAATAGATTTTGACAGATGTGATCTCTGTTTACCTGAGACAAGATCAATCTAGTCTCAAGTAGTAATTTCTAAGGCGTTTTAAGGGAAACTAACATATTTTATAATGATGTTTCTGAATAACAACGAAAAATTTACTTTACCTTACTTTATTTACGAAAGAATTACTTATCATACACATTTCAATTCACTTTAATTAACATTATTTGATATTCAATACACATAAAACACATATTTAACCACTTGTTTCAATTAATATCACCCACAATCTTTTGGTTTATGACAAAAATATATTATTTTTGTAGATTTAAACCAAAACATATAGTTTGACACTTCAACATGACAAGTATTGATAACAATTTGAACGTTCCGTTATAGGTAATATCTAGCTATTTTTATTTTAATATTTTAAAATTTAATTTAGGTCGAGTTGCTTGTTATTATTATGTTTACATTGACGATGCACTAGCCAATAGTATATTATATATAAACTAATAACCAATAATAATAGGTCTTTACCTATGAAATTGCCGTTTTGTATGCAATAAGTGAAAGTACTTATTTTTTCAAACTTTTTTATTTCTGTTATTCGAAGTAATCACCCATGCAATCGACGCATCTTTGCCAACGCATTGGCAGTTTATTGATGCCCTTCTTGTAAAAACTAGCTGGATGGGAGGCAACAAACTCTTCAAAGGCTTTTTGTACTGCCTCTCGGGAATTGAATTTTTTACCCACTAAAAAATTGTCTAAATTTTGGAAAAAGTAATAGTCGGTAGGTGCAAGGTCTGGTGATTATGGCGGATGAAGGAGAGCTTCCAACCCCAGCTCTTGCAGCTTGGAGACTGTCTGTTGCGCAGTGGGGTCGCGCGTTGTCGTGAAGGAGCAGTGGGGACGACCGATTGACCAAAGCTGGTTGCAGATGTGCAAGCTTCTCCATCATTCTCTCCAGTTCTTCACAGTACACATCTGCATTAATGCTCATGCCGTTTTATAAAAAGCTGTGGTGAATCACACCTGCACTAGACCACCAAACAGTGACCATCGCCTTTTCAGGGGTCATTTTTGGTTTAGGGCATTGCTTTGGGGCTGAACCAGGGTCTAACCAACTTGCTGAGCGCTTTCGATTGTCGAACAGAATACATTTTTCGTCGCACGTAACAATTAGTTTCAAAATTCCTTAATTTCTTTGCCTTTTGAGCAGCGCAAGGCAGGTCTCGACGCGTACGTTGCGCTGGCGATCGTTAAGGTCGTGGGGCACCCATCTATCAAGGTTTTTTACCTTGCCAATTTGTCGCAAATGGATCAATATTCTTTTGATGCTTACATTAAAAGCTGTTGCTAGCTCAGCTGTAGATTGAGTTTCGTCAGCTTCCACAAATGCCTTTAATTCATTATTGTTAACCAAAGTCCCCAGACGACCACGAGCTTCATTTTTGAAGTCAAAATTTTCAGAACGGAACCGGGAAAACCAATAACGAGTTGTGCGTTCGTTTGTACAGTTCTCTCCGTAAACGTTTTTGATGTTACGTGCCGTTTGTGTCGCGTTGGTGCCACGACGGAACTCATATTCCATAATTACACGAATTTTTAAAGTACCCATTATGGCGAAAAATGTTCAAATGCAATGAAAATACAACGCTAATCAAAAAACAAAAGACTGAGTTTGTAAATAGAATGTCATGGTTTTAAAACAAAATTAATTTGAATTTAGAATACAGAGCCATTACAAACTTTTTTTTATTTGAAATTACCAGTACTGAAGAACGGCAATTTCATAGGTAAAGACCTAATATATACATTATGTTTGTTAAATATATTTTGTTTATTATAATTTGATGCGTGATACGGAACAATAATTTCGATAATGCAGAAACGTAACTGAGAACATACTGTGAGTTGAGATTAGATATTGAAACTAGTTTTAGCTGAGTAGAACTCAATTCTCATTCTATAATAAGAGAGACGCTTGAGATTTGATGAGAACTTGAAACTCGTTTCAGCTGATCAGAGTTCAACGGATACTTGAGACGCCTTTTAAAATATGGGCCCCAGACTCAGAACAACAATTTGTGGATCACAGAAAGTATTGTCCCATGAAGGATTTAAACCCACAACATTTGGCTCAGTAGAAAACGGCGTGGCGTCCGCTTAAACCACCAGGCCAACCGTGCAGTCAAGTTTGCTAAAAAGATAATTTATTTAGTACTAGCTTTTACACGCAGCTTCGCTCACGCAGACTTTCATCCCCTGATTTACCCCGGGGGTGGAATTTCGAAAATTCCTTTCTTAATGCTCACTTACGTTATACAAAGAACCTACATGCAAAATTTTAGGATTCTCGCTTCAGCGGTTTGGGCTGTGCGTTGATCTCTGGGTTTGTCAGTCAGTCAGTCAGTCACCTTACTCTTTTATATATATAGATTTGTAGTTTCATTTTGTTTCTTAAGGAAGGTTTAAATTTGGAAACATAATGCTGACGAACAGTGTACAAACGAATCTAAGAGCTCTTTCAATTGAAACTTCTGAACAATTAATGGAGTTCGCTATGTTTAGATATTATTTAAATATTAAAGTATAATAAATTTTGGTGAGAATCAAGTATCAAGTTTAGTTTACTTTAAATAATTTTTAAAAAAGTTCTTCTTGATTCGGCCATTAAAATTAATACGTTATTGTTGTATCTCCGATAAGAATATATTTTTAAAAGAAAATATTGGTCCTAAAATATTTGTACACTTTTACTATAAAGATTCCTCCTCTCTTTCTTATTAACGCACTGAAAAGTATTAAATAATGTATTATATTGAAAAAAGACGCTCATAGCTCAGTTGCACTCGGTGATTAGAAACAATCACCGAGGGTAAGCAACGACGGCGCGGTCAGTACCTGGATAGATGACCGCTAGTGGCACTACACCATGAGTGTCTCCGTGATTCGGAGGTCACTTTAAGCAGTCGGTCCCGGTTGTCATCGTAGGATAACGGTCGTAAAGTTCAGTTGGAGGCCTTTGGGCGGCTTAAAAACATCCAACGGCAAGATTACGTAGCCACAACGTTGTCTTGCCAGTCCCCTAACCCGCACTTGGCAGCGTGGGGACGTATGGCCTTAACCCTCTCCTGAGAGGAGACCCGAGCCCAGCAGTGGGACGTTATGGGTTGTTGATTATTGAAAAATGGTTAATTTGATATGTAATAAAATAACAATAATAAAAGTGACTATTCCATCCGTAGAAAAAAATGTATTATGAAGTAATATTTTCTTAAAATTAAATTTTTCAGTTATAGTCTACTGTAACTTTCTAGTAAGAGTTTCGAATTTATTTTGAAAAACAAAGTAATCATAACAATGTACTTCGCGAATTCGAATAAACGATGTTCTGACTTTGTTTACGTCAAAACCTTATTAGAAAACTTTTTGAAATTTCTAAAGCTCAATAAGTTTTTCAATGTGCTGGCAAAATACGTTTTGAATATGTAACATCTTTATTTCGTTTGCAAATTGGATTGAAAATTTCTTGTTTTATACACAAAACAATCCCTTTTAATGTTATGTGTAGAATGCTGTTTTTATGCTTACAAAAAAATTTATTATTTAAAATTTCTGCTTATTGTGGTAAAAGGCGTCTTCATTTTTTCCCAATACTAAGTTTAAATGTTAACACGGAGTTTTCGTCTAAACAACTGAATACAATAGATTAATTTAAAATGTAAGAACTTGTTTCAGTGAATGTTATAAACCCAGACTTCAATAATAACGGAGCTGAAAGAAAGGTTTGTAAAAACCGACTTCAAGGTTCGACTCGATTTCTCTTAGATGCCATCATCACATCTTAGTGTCCATAATATGGTACCACCGTTGGGATATCTCCTTTCCATTAAAAAAATAATCATTAAAATCGGTTCATAAACGTCGAAGTTATCTGCGAACACCCATAAAAAAAAACATATACGGTCGAATTGAGAACCTCCTCCTATTTTGAAGTCGGTTTAAAAAAACGTTTGCATGTCTGACTAACTTCGTGAAAGTACTAATAGTGGTATCACATACACATAGATTTCATGAACTGAACCAAAATTGCCTATTATCTAACCTATCCTATCATTCATCATCTTTCTAGCCTTTATTTATTAACTTATTATAATACTAGCTTTTACACGCAGACTTTCATCTCCTGATTTACCCCCTTAGGGGTGGAATTTCCAAAATTTCTTTCTTAGTGCTCACTTACGTTATATAAAGAACCTACATGCAAAATTTCAGGATTCTAGCTTCAGCGGTTTGGGCTGTGCGTTGATCTCTGGGTATGTCAGTCAGTCAGTCAGTCACCTTACTCTTTTATATTAGACTAGCTTTTACAACCAACTTTGCTCACGCAGACTTTCATCCCCTGATTTACCCCCTTAGGGGTGGAATTTCGAAAATTCATTTCTTAGTGCTCCCTTACGTTATATAAATAACCTACATGCAAAATTTCAGGATTCTAGCTTCAGCGGTTTGGGCTGAGCGTTGATCTCTGGGTATGTCAGTCAGTCAGTCTGTCAGTCAGTCAGTCACCTTACACTTTTATATATATATATAGATTAAAGATTATTAGGGTCTGGCTAGGTACTAGTTCAACAGGCTTTACCTGAATCACAGTTTTTCCTCGGAGCGATTGACATCGGACCTCCGCAACCCCGAGGACGAACTAAATTCTAAAGCCAAATCTAACCAGTTCTATCATTATTTTTTTAATCAATACTTCTATTCACTAAGTACCTTAGACACATTTTGTTCAGTGTTGGGTTAAATTGTCATTTCTTTTTCTTACGGATCATTGCATGAGTATTTCTAAAGACACAACCTCGAAACTCGTCTTTACAGTTCGATATATTGAAAAGGACGCGATGAATTCAAGGATTAAATATTCCGTCTGTGTCAATATGATAAGAGCTGTGAATGGTTCAGTCTCAATCCCGAATAAATGTAAAATTAAAACAGGGGCCAACAAACCAAAGCAATGAGATTTGCCAGAGACAATTGTTGACAGCTGTGCTTCATCAGGACTCTGTCCTTAACCTTTATGTAGCAGCTGGCGTCTGCAAAAGGTCCCTTTAACAGTTTTCACAACTCCAAACTCAGTATAATAAAACATCAGATAACAGTATTTCATTTACATCTAATTAAATACATTTGCAGACAATAGGAATTAGTCACAATATATTTCTCAATGTTTAAGTAGACATTATTGAACGGTATTTTTTGAAGAGAAAGGAATATTTAGATGTTTTTATTTCTTTAACAATATTATTTTTGTTTGTTACAAAATACAATCAAAACACTTCGAACTTTTAACAACTTTGAAAGAAAAACTTGTGTCGTGGACACAAGTTGTTTCGTCGCAATATTTGAAACTTCCGTAAAATATGGTGTCCACAATGTCGACAAATTTTAGATACAATCAAATAACCAATTTGAACCGAATTCCGAATTGAAAAATAACATACTATATTAACCGAAATCAAGTCTTTCCTTAATTAAATTATGGTAAATTAATTTTTCGGATACTTTGACTCAAAATAAGTTTAGTTAAACTTCTCCGAGTATAAATCGAAAAAATCCTTTTTTATTATTATATTTCTAAGGGGCTGGTTTTTATTTAGACATAAATCCGACTTTAAATATTCCTGCCTTTAGAATTCTTGTACAATTACACTGAACTACGGCAGTTTGAGTATGTAATAAAAATGATCTCTCTTTTCAGATTCATTGACGTAAAATGGATGTTATTGTGCTGCGAACTCATATCATGAAAGTGTGTGCTACAGCTATTAAGTAAAAACAAATTGTAAAGTAAGAAAGTATATTGGAATATAACGAATTAAGACAAAAGTGTTGGAACTGTGATAAAGTGTGAGTGGCCGAATATCCAGTAATATGGGGATGTTACCGTCAAGTGGAAGCCGCATCCTTGTGGCTTTCTTTGCAACTGTCTTTTGGGGAATGGGTAAGTTTAAACGACATTACAACGTTTTTGTTCGTACCTACTCACTAATCCATTATTTTAAGGAGTAAAATGTACCAGATATTCAAATAAAATACTTAAAGTTATTTAAGTAAAGTACAAGTTCATTTAAAAGAAATAAAGATTAAAGAAAGAAAAATATTTATTTTGCCAACAAAAGAAAGTAATAGAATTTATACTCTCGATTTGTTGCAATACATTCTAGAATCAAACCGGTTTCGCCATATGGCATTATTATGCCATACGGCGAAACCGGTCAGGTGTAAAGATAAATTAAAATAGTGGAATAAGTACAAGTGAGGCCCAGTTAGTCTAGTCAACAAGTACCATACTTGTTGACTAGACTAAAAGATGCAGCAGCATCACTAGGCCGCCATAGTGTGGGTCTCCATACTGCATTGTCTGCATTCGCAATGAGTATGGTGACCACCACTCTTGGATTCTGCTTATGCTTTCCATCAGGCAGAGCAGAGTCATTTTGGCGGGCCAAACATAAAAAAAAAGTGAGTTTGATTCTAGAAAGTAATAGATCTTAAAAGGTAACATACAACTATTTGCAAGGCCAAAAATGGTGGCCATTTAGACAAGTTAGTTGTCAGTTGACATAGAGTATGTTCATAAACCGAGGTTAGGGTTAATCCAATTATTTGCAGTGCTTTTGAATCAGATATAAATTATTACGCTACGTCTATCCGAAACTGAATTAGGTATGCTTTCAACTTTGACTATCTGAAGTTATCATACCATTACTAGTTATAGTTTAAAATAGCCTTTGAATCCAAAGTTATGACATTGTGTATTTTAGGTTGAATACGAAAATGAAGTTCCATTTCAGTTTCATAAGTACCTCGCCGATGGGCTCATCAAATTCAACTGCGAAACTATAATCACAAAGAGTACTTTACTCTTTATGAATGTTGGTAATTTTGAGTGTTATTATTTTTTTAATAAGCGTTTGTTGGTAAATATTAGACTAAAGATTTAAATATTGACTCATAAGTTGTATTAACTATTAAAACAAAAACTTGAAAAATCCGTGTAAATTATAAATTCGCATTTCTTAGGAGTCCTACTAGAGTTTGACATTATTTTTCACCATTCATGTATATTTTGCGAAAACATAATCGCAATTTTAAATATACCTACTCAAAATTCTATGTGACTTCTAATTCCAGAGTAGGTACTCATATCCTTTTTAAGCTTTTCGACATCTTATTTGACCCAAAGGCCTCTTTTTATATCAAAGAATATTCAAGTGCCTTCATATCATGACATACATGAAAAATGTCTAAAACCGTCTGAAGATACGATTTTGTATTTTTTTTCCAATTTCACAACATGACGTCACCAGATGTCATGTTATAAAAAGAAAAAAATTAACTCGCCGAATTATGTATGTCTAGATTTGATGATTTGAAAATCATTATTATTTTTCATTTAACAAAAACATTTAGAATCTATGATTTCAAATTTGTTATCAAGCATTTTCATTGATATTTTTATTAATTTAACATACTTTTGCAAACTTTTGATAAGCAAGTTAAATTATAGTTTTTGGTTATATATACAGTTTATCGAATCGTTATGATATTAATAAACTATTTACATTAACAATTTAAATTTAAATCTATGACTCCATTTTTACGAATACAACATCAGTGTGGTAAGCAGGTTGTAATTTTCTAAGGATTCTTTTATATGAAATGAAATAATTTATTCCACATAAATAGAGTACATACAGGTGTTTTTACAATTTGAACATTAGAGACCGTCTATTTAGCCACTAGTGGCATGTGAAAATGTATTTTATATGAATTTAAAAACAATCTTAATTATGGTATTTTAATGATATCAACTCCACTTGTATAACATTTCATGGTCACAAATATTAATTAATGTCAAAAAAAATTATTATTTATTTGTCAAAGATAAAATAATAAAAAATTAATGTCACCTAATTACTAGTACATTGCAAAATAGTCAAAATAAAATTAATAGTACGTCAATCAAATATACCATACTTAAATACCATAATTAAAGCTTTATTTTTTATTTTCAATTCAGAAATTCTTTGAGTGAATAATATGCCTTTTCCAGGAGCCATCTCTTGAGACGGTTCTTAAATCGACACATTGGCAATTCTTTTAGGCAATCAGGAATTTTATTATACACTCTTATGCACATTGAGTAACAATTATTTTGAAATAAAGTTGTTTTTGGAGTATATTCTAAAACCAACCTATTAGGGTATCTAGTATTTCTTGGATACTTATCTTTTGCTTTGGTGAACAGGTTTGGGTGTGTTTTTACAAAGATCGATATCTCAAAAATGTACATACAATAGAGAGTTAATATGCCTAGATTTTTAAAATGCGGTTTGCACGTTTCGTCTGGTGCAATTCCAACTATAGCTCTGACACATCGTTTCTGCGCGATAAAGCATCTGTTTGCCTCCGAGGAATTCCCCCAAAGTATCAAACCATATCTTATTACAGAACTTACGTAGCCATGATACGCTAATACTGTAGTCGTTTGGGAAGAAGTATTCCTAAGATTACTTAAAACATAAACAAATCTATTAATTTTGCTACATGCAGCATCAATATGTGCTTTCCAGTTGACATGCTTGTCCAGTGTTATACCTAAGAATTTTACGTGTTCCTTTTCTTTAATTGTTGTTATATTTTGTAGGCTCATATTTGGAGACCGTATGCTTTGAAATCGTATATAACTAGTTTTACTTAAATTTACATTCAAATTATTAAGCTCTAACCATTTGATATGTGTATCACCATGACCACTTGACCATGATATATGTATCACTTATCTTATTGAGTGAGTGAGGATACCCGAGGCCAATACGCCAACCCCTCCCCACATCCCCTTCCCCCTGCCCATCCCCCAAAGGCCGGCAACGCAATTGTGACGCCTCTGGTGTTGCGGGCGTCCAGGGGCGGCGGTAATCGCTTACCATCAGGTCATATGTCTGCTCGATTGCCCCCTATTCCATAAAAAAGCAAATTTGATAGTTGCCAAAAAACCAGCTCCGCCAGCATAACTGACAAATTTACTTATAACTGCTCTATAGGGCTGCTAGGATTGAAATGGTAGCTCTTTTCTTACTAGTTTTTTTAAGTATAAACAACTCAGAATTTTGACTTACTTTTGCTAAGATAACAATAATATTGATGTGTATTTTTTAACATTAATATGTTATTATTGTTAATGATATTCATTGTCAATATCATAAATGTGAATGCGACTTTGTTTATTCACTATTAAACATTCAGGTTTAAAACTAAAACGTTTAAAACCATAATTATATTAATCGTTACTATTATTGAAATTCCTAAGTGTCTCTGTCTCTGTTTCGCTTTCAAGACTACGCCGATTTCAATTAAATTTGCCATGGAAATACATACTTCAATTATTGTGGAAGGACATGCACTACTGTTAAACTTTCAGATTTAAAACTAAAACGTTTAAACCTAAAATATTAATCCATACTATTATTTAAATTCGAAGGTAACTCTATATCTCTGTCTGTTACACTTTCAAGACTACGCCGATTTCAATTAACTTTGGGATGGAGATACTTAACTTATTTTGGAAGGACATAGGCTACTCTTTACCGCGATAACAACAAACACACGGGTGGAGCCTCGGGAAAGTGTTAGTTTCTTTTAAAATCGCTTGTAGAAAGGATATCTTGGGGCCTTTCATCTTTAAACAAAACCTTTTATCCATAAACAAAGTTCACACTGCGTGTCGGGCCATGCACCACGTAGTTTATTACTACCCGAGTTAAACGAGTAACATCACTATCTAAGTAATTGTTTTCTAAGGATTTTGTTCTCAGTACGAAAAATGCCAAGTAGGCAACTATTACACTTAAACAAAAGCAATTTACCTTGACCGTAGTAGCGATTACTTAATATAATTACATCCATCTAATACAAACAGTGTTAATACAATGGATGGTCGAACGAAAACAATTCAGACAAAACAAATCAAAACTATCAAGGTTCTTTTTTACGACTAACAAACCTTAAAAGTATCTACTGTTCTTGAGATATAAAAACTTTAAAAAATTTCCCAGATATAATTAAGTTACTGATTCTAGGGATCTAACAACAACAGAACATGGACACATAATCTTAGAAATGGTATATTTCATTAAAACAAGTGAAAAATTATATACATTGAAACACTACTTCTAGGCATGTTAATAGCCCTAAACTTCAAACAACCGGTAAATACCAATACATTAGGCATGATAATTATCAAAATATATTCTGTCTCACACTAAATTGACCGTGGGAGAGCCACGTTTCGGCATAAATGGACCGGCTCTACCGGAGTGATATCACGACCTCACAGAAAACCGGTGTGAAACAGCGCTCGCGCTGTGTTTCATCGAGTGAGTGAGGGCACCGGAGGCCCATAACCCCAACCTATTCCCCCATTAACCCCCATCCCTCTCCCCATCCCCAAAGACCGGCAATTCACTTGTGTTGCGGATGTCCATGGACGGTGGTAATCGCTTACCATCAGGCAATACGTCTGGTTATTAGCCCCCTATTCCAAAAGAAAAAAAAAGTATTTATTAGTCTCATTAATAGACGCATATACGTTTTATATTGATTAAATTTAAACACGTGCCAAAACAACCTATATACGTATATATCGTAATAAGAAGGCAATAGCTTTATGAGTATGTGAATAAAAGCGAAAGCGCTTCTAAACATCAATTACTTTTTTTCGCTTTTACTGTTTTTATACGCTTATGATAACGTCATATCGAAATGATACGGTAAGAAATAGACGG
The DNA here is from genome assembly GCA_949125395.1 of Diaphora mendica. Classification (NCBI taxonomy): domain Eukaryota; kingdom Metazoa; phylum Arthropoda; class Insecta; order Lepidoptera; family Erebidae; genus Diaphora; species Diaphora mendica. The sequence goes on from OX421316.1 coordinate 17,272,839, forward strand.
CAATTTTCTGATGCCTACTTGTTTATATTAAGTGTTTTTCGTTCTCTTTTATGAAAATATGCACTCAAATTTGATTGATGTTTATGTTGCGATGAAACGCTTTTTATGTGAAATGGGAAATATTGTTAATACACGACATTAGTCTTGACTGCTGAGCCTGAATAATATACTCTTTGGAGTAGAATTGTAATTTAGTAGTATGTAGGTATCTGTACTCTACTTTAAGCTCTATATAGATTCTGCAAAGTCTATAATTATTAATTAATAATTATATATATTATATAATATTTAATTTAATATATAATATATATTAATATATAAGACTTAATTTATGGCCAGTGTAAATAGCCTAGACATCAAAATTTTATTGAATGAGGAATCTAAGACTTCGTCCAGGTTGGGTGAGTTAACGTATCTTCATCATGGGGAAACGATTTGGTGGGGCTATGTAGAAACAGACTTCTCCCGACCGGGGTAACTTAATTTGTATTTCGACAAAAAAATTTTCAACAGAATGTTACGCACAAAGCTAATTTCCAGCTTTTTGGAATTTAAGCGATATTTAAGTGCTTGTTTAGTTTTTAATTCGTGCTGAGAGACTGTCTGAGACAGATTTCTCACCTATTTCAGTTTTACTCGGTACGACTAGATTAAACTTTGCAATGTTAAGCGCTAGGTTAACCTAACCTAAGAATGTTTACCCTAAATAGTATTTTAACTAGCACAAAATATAATAATATACTACTATTTTAATGTGTTAATCATGCTATTAATATTCAAAACTATTATATTAATGGTTAGCACGCAACAGTAAAATGGTACGTGAAATATTCTTTTAAGTATAATTCTATTTTGTTTCGTTATAGTCTACTTACTTCTTGCCCAATTCCATCAAAACCTTAATAATTATTCATGACTAAGTAATTAAACCTAATGAAATATTTTCTTTGCCTTTACTCAAGGATCACTTTCCATACTTTTTTTTTTTTACTTTTTTTTATGTATGGCTCGCCAAAATGACTCTACTCTGCCTGATGGAAAGCATAAGCAGAATCCAAGAGTGGTGGTCACCATACTCACTGCGAATGCAGACAATGCAGTATGGCGACCCACACCATGGCGGCCTAGTGATGCTGCTGCATCTTTTAGTCTAGTCAACAAGTATGGAACATGTTGACTAGACTATTTGGGCCTCCGGTCTCGCACTCACCAACGAATTTGCTAATTACTATTAATGGACTAAAAAATAAGTTTCGAACCTTGCTATAGAATAGAGAAATGCATGGTATTTTTTTTATTAACCCTTTCACCGACATAATTTTAAGACATAACATCGATCAAGATAGTCTTTTACTTTTGAGACAGTAGCTCCTAACATAATGAAATTAAATAAATACAAACAAAGACAATGAAATACATATAAAAAAATCTCTATTTTTTTAATATGTATTTCATTGTCTTTTAATTAAGTAAGTAGTAGTAGAGCCACGCTGATTTCAGCACGAACGGGCCGGCTCGACCGGGGCGGTACTACCCTCGCACAGAAAATGAACGTAAAATGATAGCGATCGTGCTGTCGCGATGTCGCCTGTCGTGTTTCGTTGGTGAGTGCGAGACCGGAGGCCCAATGATGCAGAAGCATCACTAGCCCGCCATGGTGTGGGTCACCATGCTGCATTGTTGCATTGTCTGCATTCGCAGTATGGTGACCACCACTCTTGGATTCTGCTTATGCTTTCCATCAGGCAGAGTCATTTTGGCAGGGCCAAACAAAAAAAACAAAATTTCTTTGGAAATGTGGGATGTTAAATGGCTTCTTAAACGTAGCTATCGGATACCTGCAATTAAAATATATTCGAAGCCTTTAATAGTAGCACATAAAAGATACGAATAATTACGAATGACATCAACTTATGTATTACAAGTAATTTTTATTTCTATATGACTGAAATAATTGAGTAATATTCAATATTACATATTCATATTGTGTATGTTTACTATTTTTCAGTGAGTATCGATTTAGATTAGTAGTCATAATAATCACTTAAAAACCTTAATCAAAAGAAGATTCACTAATTATTTTTTATGTTATGTTCTTGGAAGATTCCACGTGATATGTCATTATGGTGCAAGCACATTAAAACATTGTACCCTGCTGTTTCGACTATTTTATGTATAATTTTACGAACAATCGAAAACCAAGAAATGAAACGTTGGCTTAGCGTTAGATTTTGTAATAAATATTAAACGAAAAATAGATTATGAAGGTAATTGTAAATTATAACCAATGTTTATATTCGTTTTATAATTCTAGTAACCGTAACTATAACTATTCCAACCTATTGGACAATACGATATAATTTGAAATGATAAAGCATATCCAGATTCAAAATGTTACGTACATAAAATACTTGTATAAAGTATGTGGTGGTGTCCTCTTATCCCTCATCAGGGTCATAGGGCTCTCAGAAGGGACCTCCATTTCTCCCGGTCTTGTGCAGCAACCTCGAGATCGGTCCAGCTGTAGCCGATAGTTGCAGCCTCTCTATCGACTGATCGCCTCCTTGTATAAAGTATAATGATAGTTATATATCTACTATTTGCTCTTAACAAATGACATAGAAGAAAATTATTGCTTTAAAAAAATGCATTATCATAGCGTAGGGGCAGACTATCAGCTTTCGATAAGAGAGCTTTATTTCGTTTTATTAGTTTTTTTTTTGTATTTTAACCGACTTCCAAAAGGAAGAGGTTCTCAATTTGATTGGTATTTTTTTATAGAGTTCGATTGTTGAGTATTTTCAACCGACTTCAAAAAAGGAGGAGGTTCTCAGTTCGATTGTTTTTTTTTTATGTTTGTTACCTCATAACTTTGGACTGGGTGAACCGATTTTGATGATTCTTTTTTTATTTGAAAGCTGGTGCTTCCCGAATGGTCCCATTTAAATTTGGTCCAGTTCTGACAAGTCATCCATGAGAAAACCATATAATTCTTCAATTTGCATTATGTATGTACGCGACAAATTAACGAATAACTCAATATTCCCGTATGGTCCCATTTAAATTTGGTCCAGATTGAAGTCGTTTTTTTTTTGTTAAAATTTGTGACTATATAGTTCAAAGTTTGGCAGAGCTTAATCAGCGACCAATGAGTGTTCTATTTTAGTTGTCGGCTTTAATAAGAGTTACGAGTGTTTCGGCAACTACAATCTGTGGGAGCAGGTGTTTGTTTACTTTAGCTATTTATAAAACTTAGCAAAGTAGTTGTGTGCTGTCATATTTTTAACCACATAAACAACATAATTCAAATATGTTGACTTTCCAGAGCACCATGAAGAGTTTTTATATTATTAAATGCACCATAAGATAATACATGATCTTTATGTTCTTATAAAGCTTTCGAGGCAAAAAAACATCGATTACCCTAAGACAGATCATGCTAATAAATGCTATGCATGCTAAGAAAAATTACTTTTAAATATTAATACCGACCAACATTTGACTAATTTTATTATGCACAGCGATTCCATTTACAACAGAGTATTATACTTCAATACCATTCAACGAATATTCATCAAATTACGTTTACTATGTATCTGTATCGGGATAAGGATAGGTTTGCAAAATTTAATATAAGTACATTATGGGACTAATCCCGCCCACACGCCCACCACTGTAACTCCTGTACACCAGGATCAACAGCGGTGACCCACGAAAACACCGAGTTATGACACTCGGGAAGTCCCAGGAAAAATTTAACTGTCTTGGAACCCGCAACGAAATTAATCAGAACAAAACTGGAGGAGTTGGAAATATAATAAGTCCACTTCCCTCCTTAGCAAAGCGGGAGACAAAATGGAGTCAAAATAGGCAGACGCCTTTTTCAAACCGGGAAGCACCACGGATAAAAATATTATGGGTCCTAAGTGAGCTATATTTGATTTCTATAGTATGTATGGCAGAATCGCTTAAACGCACGGAAATTCACCGCAGTTGACACAAGATCCCCATAATATACTACCCCAGACGTCATTTGTAAGCTATTTAGCATCATGTTACGTTCATTGTACCAAAGACTACATTCCCAGAGGATATGATGAGCCGACTGTTCACAGCTAGAATCAGGTGTTGAGCATTGACACAATGGTGAATCGACTAATTTAAATGAGTATAGTTTGCTCTTAAAGTTACCGTGGCCTGTAAGAAATTGAGCGACACAGTGATCTACCTCGAGCCATGTCCTTGACAACCTTTCGCGAACAGATGGAAAGAACTGGTAAAGGTGGCGCCCCTTAGATGATTCGTCCCATCGTTTCTGCCATTCATCCAAGAGGTCGTTATAGACATTGGTTTTTTGTTGAAACAATCTTATGATTTTACCGCGGTCTCGTATGCCCAAAAAATCGCATTCCATGTTTTGTAGTGTGGAATAGTACATGGCTGCACGTCTTTGCACCTCGAGATCGACCGGAAGAACACCTGCCAACACCGGTAAAGCCTCAGTGCTAACCGTCCTATATGCCTTGCACAAGAAAATCAATGCAGGTCGTTGGCCTTGTAACAGTTTGCGACGGACAGCACCTACAGTCGCCCTGTCTGCCCATACAGGAGCACCATAGCAAATAGAACCCAAATAAGTAGCTCCATATATGATCTTTAGTGTATTATATGACAGACCCCATGTCGCAGTTGATATCCTCGTCAGTGCAAAGAAACTCTTTTTAGACTTTTCATTAACTGTTCTAATATGTTCAATAAATGAAAAATTTCTTTCTAAAACCAATCCTAAATAACAAACCGAGGTTTTATTTTTAATAGTAATATTTTCAAATTTAATACAAGGCGGTGATTTGAGGTTACCTTTCAGAAGTAGCTGGAAGGTTTTGTTTGGTGCAAACGTCAACCGATTACGCCCACCCCACCGAGATATTAAGTCCAAACATTCACTGGCCAGCCTCTCAAGCCCCGTTCTAGTATCCGACTCTATCAATAACAAACCGTCGTCCGCGTACGCATTCAGGGTACATCCGGACGGCACAGGCATTGCCAGAAAATCGTCGAAGCCTATGTTCCACAAGTATGGTCCTAGCACTGACCCTTGAGGACACCCCATCGTAAGCGCCTTCGACACAGAATGATGCCCAAGTCTCAATTTAGTAGTACCTTGTAAGAAGTACGAGGAGATAAGGGAATAAATATTTTTAAAGCAACCTCTTAATTTTAATTTTAGCAATAGCATGGGCCACCACGCATTGTCAAAGGCGCCAGATATATCTAAGAAGATGCCTAAAACGTATTGAAAACTTGACTCGGTGACAGTTTTCCTTACAGATATAACCGCATCAGTTGTCGATTTTCCCAACGTAAAGCCGAATTGTCTATCATGAAATTTAACTCCACCCGGTAGAAGTCGTGGTACTACAAGACGCTCTAAAAGCTTTCCCAGCGATGGTAACAGTGTTATGGGTCGATAGGATTTAGGATCGTCCGGCGGCTTATCGCCGCTTTTTGGTATTATTCGAATATTACCGCACCGCCAAACACTAGGAAATACTCCTTCCGCAATGCAACGTTTAAAAACTGTTAAAACCGTATCACCCGAAAGTTTACAAGCTTCTTTTATCATTTTGTTTGATATTTTATCGTCGCCCGAAGCCTTATTTAGTGGCAATGACCTAACAATACTGAGGAATTCGTCTGAAGATGGTAAGTCAGACATTGGAGACAATGGTGGTTCAATAGCCCACTGCCTAATTTGTCGGTGATAATCCGTGTCATCCTCCGGCCGATCGTCAGGCACAAGTGATTCTAAAAGATATTCTGTGGTTTGTTCTACTCCTGTAGTATAACTATTATTAATTTTGATGTTCTGTACGTATGCAAGGTCGATTGATCTATTTGCTTTAAATTCATGATACAAAGGTGACCAGGGACCCTCTCTATCGAGTTTATCAACAAGTTTACGTATTAAATTTCCCTTTGATTTCTCCACAGCAGCTCTATAATGAGACCTGGCAACTCTAAGAGCAATAAGAGCATTATTGTAAATATCTCCTGTTACGTTACGCTTTTTAATGTCATTTAGTTTTTTACGAGCTTTCCGATAGATTCTACGTAATTCGACTAATTTATAATTCCACCAATCACATCTACGAGTGTTAGTGATAGATCCACGGCCGATACAAACATCAGCACAATATGTGAAAGTATCTGATAATATGTTTGCGCTTTCCTCAGCTGATAGACCACTGCGACTGAAGTCTTTGGCATGTACTGCAAAGAGTGAACCAAATAAAGCCCAATTTGCCCCTTTAGTTTTATACCTAAAATTGTAAGGAGTTCTTTGTGGATATTGTGCAACCATTGGTATGAATTCGTACACGATTAAGCGGTGATCACTACAGGATGCGTCCGGTAGGACACGCCATCCAGATATCGAGACGTCGCCGCGCGTAAGCGTCACGTCAATAGAAGACTCACCCATTGGGCTGCAAAAAGTTGGTGGTGCATCAGGGGTATTGTGGATAGTAAGATTCATTTCCGCAATAAAATCTTCAACCGCACAGTGACGAGCCATGTCAGCTGCACGCAATTTGCCATACCATAAAGTAGAAGAAGCATTGACATCAGCGCCAATGATAATTTTGTGTCCTATGAGGGACCGCAAAACGAAACGTAAATGATGTAGATGAGGATCAATAGGATGTGAAAATTGAAAATAACAGCTCACTATGTAAACCCTACAGGTCGAGGATGAGATCTCAGCAACGGCGCAGTGTGACGTCATAAGGTTACGCAAAGATGTTACCGTAAAATTAGAACTTGCAACATATATCCCAGCCCGCGACCGGCCATCTAGTTGTACTACATAATTCCGCAATTGAGCGCTTTGATATTGCTCTTGTATAAGGACAATGTCTAACTTTTGTTCCAAAACTAAGCGATCTAATTCTGACGTGGCTATTTTATCATTATGAAGATTTAACTAGCCTATTGAGATATTATCCATTTTATTAAAAAGGTACTACAGCTACTACTGTATAAGCTATTCAGTAATTAGTATTTAGGATTAGCTGCTCTGTACGTTTCGCTACCATACCGTCACGAAGGGGAAACAACTCCTTTTGTGTTTGCAAATATCTAGTTTCTGAAGTAATGTGTTATACGAATATTTAGTTTCTGAAGTAACGAAACAGCCAAGCCATACATTTTTACTCAGATGTAGAGTTTATGAAGTTAGGGTTGCTAGAGTTAGGGCGTGTAGATTCAGAACCTTGGCTCTACATAAGATCTGATATCTTTTTCACAGGTTAAGCCATTTGCAGTCGTCTTGGCAACATTTTACATGAAAATGTTTTTGGGGGGATTTCATTTCTTTTTTAAGTTGCTTAAGGCAGTTTTTTTTCTTTTTTTAAACTGTATTTCTTGTACATCTTCTCTCTTCTTTCGAAAAAGTCCGTGTACCAAAAATAAAACCTCTAGCACAAACATTTGTGAAAGTCTCATACAAACTTCCACCCCCCAAATTTGGGGGTTGGGGGGCAAAAGTAATAAGTTTCTGATTTTTTTTGTTGTTTGTATACTTAGTTTAAATACCAAATTTCAGCTTTCTAGCACTTCAGGAAGTACCCTAACAGTTTTGATGATCATCAGTGTGTCAGTGACGAAATCGGTGTTTTTTAGGTATCAATAAAATCTAAAGTATCAGAGCTATGCAATTGAAACTTTGTATGTTTGATTATTCTATTTGTATCTAGTCTATATGTATAGAATTTGAACGATGTGGTATATCGTGAACCAAAGTTCAAAAAAACGGCGAAACACTTCGAGAAAAGGTAGGTAGTGCCCTTGCGCTTCGCTTGTCTCGTCTTGGCGGGTACACGACCGTGCCCCCAGATTTCTTCAAAGCTACAACCAACAATAATGTCATACAATTGTATGAAATTTTGTTTAAAAGAAAAGCAACTAAAGTATAAGTCTTACACTCTTACTAAGCTTATTGTTACCCATCGACGTGGTTATAAGTCTGCAAAAATGTGCCACAAAACATTCTACTGATCTATGCATTTCAAAGGCACAAATGCTATTGCTGCCATCAATTCGACCATTTAAGCTTGTTTTTATATATAGAACTAGCTTTTACACGCGACTTCGCTCACGCAGACTTTCATCCCCTAATTTACTCCCTTAGGGGTGGAATTTCAAAAATTCCTTTCTTAGTGCTCACTTACTTTATATAAAGAACCTACATGCAAAATTTCAGGATTCCAGCTCCAGCGGTTTGGGCTGTGCGTTGATCTCTGGGTATGTCAGTCAGTCAGTCACCTTACTCTTTTATATATATAGATACGGGGCAACGAGCAGACATATCGCCTGTTGGTAAGCAATTACCGCTGTCCATGGACACCCGCAACACCAGAGGCGTCACAAGTGCTTTTGCCCTTTAGGGGAATTGGGGAGGGGTTGGGGTATGGGCCTCCGGTATCCTCACACACTCGGTGAAGCAAGCGCTGTTTCACACCGGTTTTCTGTGAGGCCGTGGTATCACTTGAGTCGAGCCGGCCGATGCATGCCTAAGCGTGGTTATCCCACGGTATTTATGCATAATAAGCTTATTGCCTACATAAAAGATAAGTAAGAATAATTTGACTTTGTTTACCGTTTTCTTAACTAACGTTCTTCAGCTATAAATCTATCTATGGTTTAAAACCAATTATTTCACTATCACTCCCGAACCAATCACTATGTTGGTGTAACCTAGACTCAAATTAAATTTTGTATAAGCCGCAGAAATTTGCTCTCAGTGTGGGTAAACTTAGGAAGCTAATAATCAATAACTATTAGGTACTATTGTAAATTTTGTAATAACAAACGGAGGACTTTTTACGGTTTCCAATGTTGATCAAATTGCAAGCGAATTATCACTTGCAATAAAAAATGTCTTGGAATTTATTAAAATTCCAAGACATTTTTTTTAACCCCCGACGCAAAAAGAGGGGTGTTATAAGTTTGACGTGTCTGTCTGTCTTTTTTGTATGTTTTTTTTTTGTATGAAAAGTGAGTTACGTGCTAGTGTTCTTAGACATGTTTCATGAAAATCGGTTGAGTCGTTTAAAAGTTATGGGGGTGAAAGTGGGGAAGAATAACCGAATGTCTGCAAAAATATCATCGAGTGGGGTCTCAAATGAAAGCGCATAACGTGCACATTACAAAATAATCTCAAGGTAGTAGAGCCACGCTGATTTCAGCACGAACGGGCCGGCTCGACCGGGGCGGTACTACCCTCGCACAGAAAATCAACGTAAAATGACAGCGATCATGCTGTCGTGTTTCGTTGGTGAGTGCAAGACCGGAGGCCCAATTAGTCTAGTCAACAAGTTCCATACTTGTTGACTAGACCAAAAGATGCAGCAGCATCACTAGGCCGCCATAGTATGGGTCGCCATACTGCATTGTCTGCATTCGCAATGAGTATGGTGACCACTACTCTTAGATTCTGTTTATGTTTTCCATCAGGCAGAGTAGAGTCATTTTGACGGGCCAAACATAAAAAAAAAAAAAAAAAAAAAAATATGGCGTATGATTACTCGATTAAGTGTTTGTAGTGCCAGTATAATCGTTAAATGACAATTATGTAATTGAAAACTTCGACCTGATGCTGCATAAGGGGTTTTTTAAATTTTAAATTTATAGTTATGTACTAAAAAAGTTTTCAACAAAAAAATAAAACATGGCAAAGACTTTTAGTTTAGGTCTATTAGTCTTTTAAAGTATTTGTTTAAAGTCAAATACCCCACCCCAAATCCTTTTTCTTAACAAGATAAACTTGGTCTTGGAAACTTTGGAAAGATTGACTATGAAATATCTAAGGAAAAAAAGTTAAATTATAAAATTAGCAATGTCAGCGTTTACTAACATATATTATTTTTAATATGGCTAAGTTAGTTGTGAGTCTTGTCGTGTATCTAACAGTAATAGTCACAATTATTATAAAACTAGTAGTTTTCCGCAATTTCATTAGCGTTTTTAGTCACAGGTGTGCTCTTCATCCGGTTACATACACAATCTACGAGAAAATGAATTTTCTTCACCAAAAACATACATTTCGTAATAGCTTTCGGTATTTCGGGTAGGGACAATTTAAAAAAATACTTCATGTGAATCAGTCTAGATAACTATGTAATATAAATGTTTAAAAATATTCCCATTGATATCATAAAACTACTAGTACCATCCATAAAAATGTGAGGATGAAAATATAAATATGTAGAGATACAGGAATTGTATAAAAAAAATTAAAAAAAAACAAAAACCGACTTCAAGGTTTGACTCGATTCCTCTTGGATGCCATTATTAGATCTTAGTGTCCTTATCATGGTACCACCTTTGAGATATCTCCTTTCCATTAAAAAAAGAATAATTAAAATCGGTACGAATTAAACGATGAAGTTATCCGTGAACAAACATAAAAAAGGTCGAATTTAGAACCTCCTCCTTTTTTGAAGTCGGTTAAAAATATGCTATAAAACATTATCAATAGTTATAAAATTATATTGATACGAAATATATTTAAGAATTTTCTCATTATAAAACAAAAATACCAACAAATATCACTGATTTTCTTGAAAAATGCATAGCCGTATGTTTTTATAAAAGAAAATTATAAATAATGTGGCATCAGCTTTAATTGAGTTATCATAACTTGGTAGAGCAAAATTATTTACATTTATCCTTTACTAATATCTATTGGTCATATACCTACAGAAGATCATTCAGAAATAAACAAATGTGAAAATGCTATTAACAACTGTTAATATCATTTTCACAATATCGCAAAACTATACCACAATTATGTATAAAAAGAGACTCCATTAAAACCCTTATGATATTACCCGGATGCGGTGGAAATTCTGAATTACTCAAGCCGATAAGTTTTAAATTGTTACGAACTACGAGATACGTTTCTTTTTTATTAATGTTGCCTGCGGGACTACGTTTTGTTTGATGAAGTGTGTCAGTGGATGGCGAAAAAAGGTTTTTATCTGTGTGTATTTACGAGTAATATTTTTGAGTAATCAACCTTATATGCCTGTTTTTATCTAGTGTTACTTTGGTAAAACTGCGAAACTTCGAATTAATTGAACCTTTACAACTCTTTCATGAGACTAAACACAGAGAGAAGTTCTTGCATTCTTGAAACACGAAAATAGTCGCACTAAAGGCTTCAGCTTATAATCGTCAGTTTACTGGCGGCTCCCATTCTATCTGTAACGCTGAAGATTTAATATTATGATATAACGTATAAAATAGATATATGTATAACTAGTATGACGTATTTCTAAGCACATAATATTAGACATCGGTGTACTTTATGGTGCTTTCTTTCAATGTTCTTGCCTCATATTATCTCCCGCTGTGTAGTAGGCTTTCTCTTTAGATAATATTGATAATTTTAGTACAGGATCAAGTATAAGGTGGATTATTGCTTACAGACCTATATTTACGATACTAAATATCCGAGGTAAGTTAAAATAGATTAATTTATGTTATACTCCACGTACAACAGCACTGGAGTTAATACATAAATTCCTTTACTAGGTAAGCAGCAAAATTCTATCGAACGTCTGGTGTTTTAGTGAATATGTGATAGTTCAAGTGGCCTGATATTCGCATGAAAATCGAGGCCGCAGGTTAAACACTTTCAAGAAGATAGGGGTTTATGGCAGGTATTCCTTATTTGAACAAAGGTAACTCATCCTGGATGTAATCACTTCAACTTTAAAGGTTGAACTTACTTTGTAGTGGGTTACATGTTTGAGATAGATTAGGTGTTTCATAGAAACCAATGTGATCCGAATTGCTTCTTAGAAAGCTAAGCCAAGAATTTTAAGTGCGATTGTAAATGCTTACGGTATTTAAAATGATCCGGGTAGTATATATTCTACAGCTCCTTAAAGTGTCTCCAAACCAAAATTATTTAAAATAACAGAATACTTTCTGTTTCTTTTTTTTAAGTATTAGCTGCCAATATGATTCTACTCTGGATAAAATGAATGAAGACTGTACAACGTAATTCAAACTCAATTTCAGGTTTAGTTCATCTGAACACATTTATTTGGTTTAAAAAAACATTACATACATATTGTTAGTATAATGATAGGAGCACTGTATAATAGCGGGTACTATTTACCTAATAATATAATTCACTATACGAGAGTTAATGTTAATGTCAAAAAAGTATAGTTAGTGCTTATGCTACTACTCCACCTGCGTCTTAATGCGCTATTGGCGCGTTAATTTAGGCGTTACGCAGATGTGGCTAACGTTTCAATGTGTTAAATACAAATGGCATTATTAGTGGCGTTAAACGTTAAGCAATAACTCGAGTGTCGGTTTTTTGGACACATGAAAGAGTGTTAGCGCGTAGTTTAGCGCGCTATTTAATGTTGGCTACATTAACGCTGTCTCATTCTATCGTACTATATACATATACTATAAGTTTCATGTAGGTTTTTGCTTATCGAGTTCATCGACGATGCATTTGAATCATCCACCATCTATTTTTTTCGATTTTACATTGCCTGAATGGATGATATTGTTTATGACGCTCATAGTGGCAACTAATGTAGCTGCTTCAAGCTCCATTGTGTGTATTATGTGTTAAGGCGTTAAATGATGATGAACTAAGTCTTAACGGCATTGTAACCTAAATGTAGCCACCGCGCATTTTTAATGCCTTAGTTAACGCGTAGTTTGCCATTGCCAATAACGTTAAAGCTAACGCAGATGTAGCAGTAGCATTAGAGTTACACTGTTTTATCAGAATGTACTTATTCATAAATATGTTAAATTTTATTGATTACCCTACAATTATTTCGCAAGCGAAGAAACCTCTTCTTCTTTTCTTAATTTCTATATCTACCTACTCTACAAACTGATAGACCATCGCACTCACAAACTTTGGCATCATTACTATTATTAAATTTTAAGCAAAATATTTCTTGAATTATGAAGTTTCCCGCAGAAACAAGAGAGACTTGGGAAGTACACTACAGAAAATCGCTTCTAAACAACACTTACAAAGTGTTGTCTTACAAGACGTGATTGAGGTCGCCGGAGCTGCTTAGGAACGAGGATAGATAAAACAACTTGTAAGCGACACCTTGGTGATATAGTGTTTAGTACAAGTGTGGGTTATTCATCACTTTCAAAATGTATCTATTATTTTCCTTAAAACTCTTTTGTTATTTATGCAAACGTACCCTACTTCTTGCAATAGTATTAAATATTCTCGGACACAAAGTATTCTTCTGCTGTTTCAAAACGAAACAAAGAACGGAAGCCAGTAGCCAATAAAACTTTTAATTGCTACATCTATCTCTTTAGATCCCCCGTCATGAAACAGTACAACAGTAGAGAGAAACTCTCAGATTGTATCGTGATTATTTGCATTTTAATTAAAGTTAATTATTGTACGTAGGAAATTAAAATTACTCGCAAATTAATTGTCAGTTGTAGCTGTTATACGAATGCTGAATCAGTGATTGTCTAGTCTCCGAGAGGAAGTTATACTCACAGAGACGTCGTCTTCAAATAAATTAACCCTTGTCTCACTAAGAGCCATTAAAGCGACATTTGTATCACTCACCGACAGGAAACTACCAATCTATCTCAGTCAGTGCCAATTGCGCAAACACGTCTTCATTTTGGTCAAAACTTAAAGTCAACTGACAGAAACTAGTGTAGGAATAACCTCGTTTATAAGGAAATTGAGTAAAAAACACTAAATGCCCAAACTAATAATATTAAAAATGCGAGTAGCTTACGTAAGTTTACATAAAACTGGATGACCGAAAACAAGATTACATAATCAACTTAATACTTACAGAGATCGGTTTCATTGACAGTAATCCTGCTGATTAACAGACTTGGATTTCCGGATTAGAGGCATTAGGTACATTTAAATGTGGTATTTGGAATCTGTTTATAACAGACCTAACATGAAAACATACAACACCAAAATGTTTTTGTATATAAACTTACTAATACCCATTAATTATTAGCTCATAAATCTTTCCTCAACGTGCACTCAAACCATGCCGACAATACTTTCTCCCCTAAAATTATGAAGTTCACTTTTAATATTAATAATATTCAAACCGAAAAGTTTTTGTTCATGAAGTTTAATAATAGATACTTTGTTACACAATGGAGTTTTAGAACTCCGCAAACAATTTCCTCTATTTCTGTGACCATATTTGGCTGATCTTTCGTATCGGCTTTCCCGTCCTCGGCACCAACATACAGTTTAAATCAAAATTGAAGAAAATTGCATTTAAAGTTATTCTATTATTAATAATCAACTTCTGTTCAAGGTAGAGGCGTGCTAAATTTAAGCTACATGCTTTTTATCTGTCTACGTATGCCCACCGTAGCACCCAAACTACTGAACCGATTTTAATGAATGAGGTGTCAATAGATTCGTAATAATGTCCCAGGTTGCATCCATACTAATATTATAAATTCGAAAGTAACTCTGTGTGTCTATCTGTTACGCTTTCACTGCTAAACTGCTGAATTGCTTTAGATAAATTTCGGTATAAAGATAGATTGGACTTTGGAGAGGGACATAGGCTACTTTTTGTCATAATTATCGACATACACGCGAGCTTTTAAATTTAGAAGGCTAAACAAATCTCTAATGTACTTTTTCTTGTTTTGCTGTAGTTTTGTGATAACAGTAAAAACTATGTTTTGAGTAAGACAATGTTTGTACTAAGTAATACTTGAGTTCTTTTTTAATGTTTTGCCCAGCCAAAGTGACTCTACTCTGCCTGATGGAAAGAATAAGCACAATCCAAGAGTGATGGTCACCATACTCACTGCTCGTGCAGACAATGCAACAATGCAGCATGGCGACCCACACTATGGTGGGCTAGTGATGCTTCTGCATCATTAGGCCTCCGGTCTCGCACTCACCAACGAACCACGACAGCACGATCGCTGTCATTTTACGTTGATTTTCTGTTGTTTGTACTATGTAGTAACTAGTGGCTTTGTTTATAATATGTTCCACACTTCGCTTACTTGTAGCATGAACATTTACTTTAATTTTAACTTCAGATTAGACATAAAACCAACATTCATTTAGTTTTATCTTGATTTGAAATTTGTTTATGTTTGCAATAATATTGCAAATGAATCGTAGTGTGTAAAGCCTCATTAATAGATGTGTTGACCTCATTAACTACTGATTTATAAAAACATGCAGTGAAATATAGAACATCCTCCTTTGCGAAGCCGGTTAAAAAAAAATGGGCAAGAAAGTCAAGAAGGTCCTTATAATGTTATCGCATAGTAAATATATTGTTCTCTACAATGTCACCCAGTTTCATGGTCACACTGAGGTCTAAAGGTAATATATTCAATATTGAAAGCTTTTATAGACTATCTAGACTAAAATATTTTCGCAAATATAATAATAATAAATAAATAAATAAATAAATATTTCGGACATCTAACACACAATGCCATCCAGTCCCAAGCTAAGCAGAGCTTGTGTTATGGGTACTAGACAACTGATATTAATACATATATACTTTTTTTTTGTAAATAAATACATATAATACATAGAAAACACCCAAACTCCGAAACAAACATTTGCAGATCATACAAACATTTGGTCTGACCCAGGAATGGAACCCGAGACCTCAAGCACAGCAGTCGCTTACGCTACCACTTGTGCCACCGAGGCAGTATAGCAATAATATAATAAATATTTCGGACATCTTACACACAACGTCATCTAGTCCTGAGACTGAGATGTAGAGTTTGTGAAGTTACGGTTGGTATAGTTAGGGCGTGTAGATTCGGAAGCTTGGCTCTACATGAGATATGATATCTTTTTCACAGGGTAAGCCATATGCAGTCGTCTTGGCAACATTTTACATGAAAATGTTTTGGTGGGATACTATTGTCACTATATACTTACACATCTTAGATTTCACTGTACGGATGGCCTAGTGGCCACGCCGTTCTTTACTGTACTGAATGTTGTTCAAACCCCACATGGGACAACACTCTGTGTGTGATCCGCAAATTGTTGTCCTCAGTCTGACTGTTCTTTGTGTCTGTTCCATGTATGTTTGTCCCCCGCGACATATGATATATGCCTAGTGCAAGTGTTGTTTTTTTACTATAAACGTCACAGATAACTAAACCAATACTATCGATAAGCTAAAATATGAATCAAAGCAAATTCATTCAATACACATCATCAATATACATATATGTATATAACTCGAAAGCCTCATTTTATATTTCAATCACAGTTTTATAAGAACATTGATATTATTTGAAATTGTATAGAGCTATTGCAACATGTCTCTAAATATTTTGAATTAGTTTGTACAAATAAATTAACTTACCTAACTTAACTACAAACAACAAGAAGTTCGTGTAATAACATTTCATTTTGTTGTCGTTTGTTTATACACACATATATATATATAATACTAGCTTTTGCCTGCGGCTCCACCCGCGTTTATGTCGGTATTTAAATTTTAAAAATCTCTATAAATTTTAACTTAATACGTTATTCCGATGTCTAAGCTATATTACTGCAAAGTATCATGAAAATCCGTTCAGTAGTTTTTGCGTGAAAGAGCAACAAACACACATCCTTACAAACTTACACATTTATAATATTAGTAGGATAGGATATGTATGTTAGAAAACAACTGACACAACCTAAACACTCAAAACCACTATGTAAACATAACTAAAGTTCCCTTTATCATCAATATTACTAAATGTACCTAAATCTTAACGAAATAAATTACTTAGTAAAGTGATCTTGACAGCAACGCAATATTGGGTTAGTAACGGGGTCTGCAATGTAATTCAATGAAGCAAACAGTGGCGTGGAACGATGTTGCTATATTTTACTATACAAAATACACAGCCCTAACCCAAAGTCATTGATATCTTCTGCTAAAGTGTCCGCATGATTGATCGACGGCACGATTTTCCTTTCAGCCTTTTACTTACATATTACGCCTATTATTTTGCTTTTAAGCAATCTGTGTGAACATTTATTAAAAATATATATCATTGTAAGTTATCCGAGTAATAGCAAATTTTTCTATGAAGTTTTTCTCTCAAACGTGACAAAAAAAACCTAACTTAACATAACTTTCATTGACTTCAATGTCTCAATCAATCAATGTAATGATTTTTGAGGTTATCGTAGTTTGGTTCTAAAAATTAGATTGATATAGTAAAGTATTTTGCTACACGGACTGGTAAGTCTACATTGTTAGTGAGACTCGAGAGAAAACAAACAGTAGAATGTACAAACAATAACATAATAAATACAAGAATAATAATACTAAAAAATCCTTTGCTTGTTCTGAAAAAAAAAACACTAGCTTTTACGAATTTTTGACGGGTAACAATGTTTTGTACGTATACTATATGCGATCTAGTGGTAGTAGAATTTTTGTCAAGTTTAAAGGCTACCCTGAAACAGGATTAAGTACGGGCACGGAGCTCCTGTGCCGATTAAATTAATTTGAGTGTTTATAAAGGTTTTTAGCCATATACAATGTATATGGCTAAAAACCTTTATAAACACTCAAATTAATTTTATACTATATAAATTATATTATAATATATATTATAATTTTTAATATATAATATAATTATATTATATATTATAATTTTTTATACATATAGGAAAAGGTGAATACCTATTTATTTTTTTATGTATGGCCCTGCCAAAATGACTTTACTCTGCCTGATGAAAAGCATAAGCAGAATCCAAGAGTGGTAGTCACCATACTCATTTCGAATGCAGACAATGCAACAATGCAGCATGGTGAACCACACCATGGCGGCCTAGTGAAGCTTCTGCATTACTGGGCCTCCGGGCTCGCACTCACCAACGAAACACGACAGCACGAACGCTGTCATTTTACGTTGATTTTTCTGTGCGAGGGTAGTACCGCCCCGGTCGAGCCGGCCCGTTCGTGCTAAAATCAGCGTGGCGCTAAATAAAAATAATCGATTAGGTAAATCGATTATTTTTATTTAAAATAAAGTATTAAACCATATTACACCCATATTATTATACCTCACAACATAACCTGTGTCTCAAAGCTCGGTCTGAATTGCCTTTTTTAGGGTTCCGTGCCAAAGTAAAAACCCGTAACCCTTATAGATTCGTCATGTCTGTCTGTCTGTCCGTCTGTCTGTCTGTCTGTCTGTCCGTCCGTATGTCACAGCTACTTTTTTCCGAAACTAAAGAACTATAATGTTGAAACTTAGTAAGTAGATGAATTCTGTGAACCGCATTAAGATTTCCACGCAAAAGTAGAAAAAAAAACAATAAATTTTGGGGGTCCCCATACTTAGAACTGAAATCCAAAAAATTTTTTTTCTCAAACCCCTACCTGTATGTTCTATGGATAGGTCTTCAAAAATGATGTTGAGGTTTCTAATATCATTTTTTTCTAAACTGAATAGTTTGCGCCAGAGACACTTCCAAAGTGGTAAAATGTGTGTGTCCCCCCCCCTGTAACTTGTAAAATAAGAGAATGATAAAACTAAAAAAAAAAAATGATGTACATTACCATGCAAACTTCCACCGAAAATTGGTTTGAACGAAATCTAGTAAGTAATTGTTTTTAGTACGTCAGAAATCGTAAACTGCAATTTGCCTTTCATTCAATCAACACAAATATAAAAATAAAATAAAAATTATATAATGTTACTTGCTGCTGCGGAACTCTTAATGGGCGAGTCCGACTCGCACTTGGCCGCTTTTTGTTAATTAAATGTTTTCCTGATTTTGATATTGGGAAAAAACATGGCGTAATCAATATATATATATACTAGCTGATCCGGCGAACTTCGTACCGCCATATTTATGACCCACGTAACATCGTTTACGTTTTTGTGAATCTAAACCATTCCCAGATCCCCTTGAACACACACAAAAAATTTCATCAAAATCGGTCCAGTCTTTTTTGTGAATCTAAACCATTCCCAGATCCCCTTGAACACACACAAAAAATTTCATCAAAATTGGTCCAGTCGTTTAGGAGGAGTTCAGTCACATACACACGCACACAAGAAATATATATATTAAGATATATCAATGCCAATTTTCGTTGTAATTTTATAACTCAAGAACGGGCTCACCTATCCAAATCAAATGTTAAGGCTTTGTTCGGACTATTTAGTAGATGGTTTATGTGAAGTTTGTACAAAATCGGTAGAGCGGTTCCTCATTTATCAGCCGGATTTGAAAAGTAAGTCGGAGAAAAAAATGTTTACCGCCCAACGAAGTGGGCACGGGTCAGCTACATTAGCTATACCATCAGCTATTTCATACAAAGACGTGCCACATAAAAGACACTCATTTGACTTGACAGTCACTTCTCTATTACATTGTTTGAAGCTAGGAACTATTTTTTTAATAACATTTGCCAAATCGCTGAGATTTATATTGTTGATTATACCTTAATTCATTTCAATTTCAAGAGGTAAACATAAAAAGTATAAATTTAAGTTTATTTTGCTAGTGACTATTGGAATTTTGATACACACGGTAAAATAACTTCTTGTATTTGGTATGTTGTCTAACTGTTGATCAAACAAATAAATTACTGAATATTATAGTCTTCCAAGACATTATATTAATGAGAGTACATATAGTATGTCAACCCTGAATTCGGTCACAGGTCATAAGACTTTGACGTCATAAAGCTCGTCTTGCATGAAATATGAACAAATTAGTAGAGCGCCTTAATATTCCCTTCTCGCATTTACGATTGTTATATACCCTATGAATAAATATATGTTTTCATAATATTTTTATTGCAGTTTCAGTTCTCTGAAGGTTATAATGATAATTGCTTGCTATAATAGTGATATTATTAATGCGGTTCTGAAAATGTAGAACTTGTTAGTAGTATAAAATAAAATACATTAAAATAAATTGTTACCCTGCAAGGTTAGAAAAAAAAAATTATAACAATGTTAAGTGGATTTTAATATTGACGTTAGTCATCATTACATTATATGTATTTGCCAAAAGTGTTATTGAATTTTTCTGATTATAAAAATACTAAATAACAGCTCTGGAGCATGGAAGTTGGGGTCTGAACCCTCGTGCCTCGGATAACACGTAAAGCTGTCCGTCCTGCGCCTGTACTCTTACCGATCACGGTTAACCGTCCCATCAGATTATAAGAGCAAGGGAACAGAGAGTGCACCTGTGTTTGCGCACACATTAGTGCACTTTAATATCTCTTGCGTAGTTGGTTGATATCCGTTGAGACTGGCCGCCGTGCCTGTAATCGGCTAGGAGAACATCACATATTTGCCTTTAAAATATAGAAAACCCTGTAAAAATATTTTTATATGAGAAGTAAGTACTTTTTATGTTCATACCTTATTTTGGCTTTTAATCATTGATAAAATAAATAGAGTAGGCATTCGATTCGTGTTCAATCTTCGCAAGTATGACCATGTGTCTGCGTCTTCTCGTCTCCCAATTCGTCAGCGCCGTAGTAATACCTGAATATCTCGCAGCCCACTTTCGTCTCTTATCTCCAGTCATGATCGAAACCTTCGGTTAAGAAACAACATGCTTCTTCTTAAACCACACCTCCAATTTTATAAATTCTTCCTACTTTGTGCAGTCAGTTCTTCTTTGGAACGCGCTGCCTACCGAAATCAGGCTATCCACAAACCACCTCACATTCAAGACGAAAGTACGCGATCTACTTCGAGGTGAACCTACAGAAAAGTTACAACGATAATATCCGACTTAGTGCTTATAATATTACATACTAAATTCATTTATTTGTATGTTTATGTATTGTGTATGTATTATTTATGTATTTTGACTTCTATGTTTGTATCTTTTATATTTATCAGTGATTTTGTGCACCTATGTTTTTTATGTACCAAGTTAAATCCTACCTAAATTCTATTTTTGCACCTACCGCATCACATTTTTACATCACCCAAAGTTTGACTGGCAGAGAATGCCAAATGTCATTAAGTCCGCCTATGTACAAGATGTGCATTAAGCTTAAGTAAAAAAATAATTGAAATTGAATTTAAATCAAAGTATAAACAAACATTACATAAAACAAACATTATTTTCTCTGTTACCAATACTAATATTAAGCCTCCAAAATAAAACGGCAACAATTTTGTTTTCATTTGGGCAACAAGTGACTGAGGATATTCATATTAGAATATTACCCAAAGTGCATATGCGGACATGCACTTGTCTCTGTATGTGATGCAAGAGCCTCGCGACTTGTAAAGTAGGTAATTGCACAAGTTGTGAACGCTCCGGGGAACTTGTACATGTGGTGAATCACTCTATATCTATTCAGAAACATATCAAACTGTACTCTAGACAACATGAGAACAGCTCACAAACCCACAGATAATTAAATCGTAGCTACTTCGTTTGTTGTTGTTTAGAAATAGTGTGTTTTAGAAACTCTACAAACTAAACCCACATAATGGAACTAACTGTATTCTTAACAAATCAAGTTACAATGTTTCTGAGAAAGATAAAGTTTTAAATACATTTGTTAGCATCTAAGTTTATTTATAACGAAAAATAGGGAGACCACAAGACACTACTACTTGCACTATAGTTTCAACAATCTGCGTGTTAAAAAATATGAATGGTATTCGACAACCGGACATAATACAGAGGATAATATTTAATTGTAAGTTCTTTTAAAAGTTAAGACAAAATAACACCACTGTTTGTGCGAGATAAGGAACCACTTTTCATTTGGCGGACTTTGACTTCTGAGTATATTTGAATAAATTGATTCTCATTTCAACCAATCGCCGTCCACTGCTAAACGTCGGTCTCCCCCATGGAGCGCCAACTATCCCGGTCTTGGGCAGTCCTCATCCATCCGCTGCCAGCCACTTTCCTTAAATAGTCAGTCCACCAATCCGCAGGGCGCCCTACACTACGTTTGCCTAATCGCGGTCTCCACTCAAGCATATTTCGGCTCCACCGACCAGCGGTACGTCTAGAGACGTATATAAATTGATTAACTATCTTTTATCTTAATACGTGTATGACGATACAGATCTAATTTTTAACTTACAAATATGACAGAGTAATCTAAAACTTCCAGATGCAAAAACGTGTTCTATCAACAAAAAAAATACGGTAGTAATTGACAGTAGTACAATTATTATTCATGGAAGAACACGAAGCTTTAATATGACCTTCTGCAAAGGTCTCAACGAAATAAAAAGTCCAAATGACTTAACAAATTCACTCAAAGGTTTGCATAAAATTATAAAAGTGTCTGTAATTATGAGTGGTTTGAATATATTACAAGAATACAAGTATGGTTAATGAATACTTTACATTGAATCTTATACAGTCACAAGACCAGTGCATTATAGTTCTAAATTTAGATCAAAATTCAGTATCATAAGTCTGTGGACATTTTCGAGGTAGTAGAGCTACGCTAATTTCAGCACGAACGAGCCGTCTCGACCGGGTCGGTACTACCCTCTCACAGAAGACTAACCTAAAAAATATTGTGTATAACAAAATAACAAACATTTTGTTTCAAGTTTTGCTTAATCGGAATATTAACATATTAATTTTTACCTGATTATTCATTGCTAGTTTGATTTTATCATTTTACTATGCAAAGCCACGCACGCAACATTATCGAATATTATTATGGAAAAAGTTATCGTAAAATTGACCACCTGGCTTAACCACGTCCGATAATTGTTAATACTATACATATTTACTCTATTTTCACAATCGATTCCAAAACTAAAATAACAAAACATTATCTTTTATACTCCATATTTGACTAAAAGTGTTATTTGAGAGGGTTTTATAACTGGAAAAGGCTCAACAAACGAAAAATAACATAGCTGAGGAAATACTTGTCATCAATTTTGAAAAAATATTTATTTATAATATACCTACTTGACAGTAATTGGGCTTTGTATAAGTGATGCTTACACACAAATAAGTTGTAGATGTAGTGTATATGTGAAACGATAAATAAAAATGGTCCAATATAATAAACGCTCACATGAACATAGCTTAAGACGTACTTGATATGGATTAAATGAGTCAAGGAAAATGAACTTTCGCGAGAGATATGTTTGTTTGAGCTCTTTTGCTTGCTACTGCCACATTTTTATACCGAAAGCGTCTTTGAGTTTCGGATTTCTTTTTTATTACAGGGTCATATTACATATTTGCTAATCATACGCGGGTTTCTGTTTAGCTTATATAATGGGCACTTCATTAGTTTCTGACAAAGTTTTAGATAGTTATTTGCCATGTAACACTATGTGACAGACAAAAGTTCCTGCTAAATATATGAGACTTGGGAAACCTATGTCTAAAGTTATCTGGCAAATAAGTTCATAATATCCTATCAGGGACTTCATCAGTAATTGTTGAAACTGGCCTACCTATCAGTGAAAGTCACGTCAAAATCGGTCCAGCCGTTCCAAAGATTAGCCGGGCCTATGTCTAGGAGTGGACTGTTAAATGCTATTAATGATAATGATATGAGTCGGCTCGACCGCAGTGATACCACGGGACTCATAGAAAATTCTTGATTCATGGACTCTAAAGATTGAAACGTATTCGCGCCTCTTGAGTTGCATACGCCCATGAGTAGTCGATTCGGGCCAAATGTTTGTATCAACATCATCAGCCTATCGCAGTCCACTGCAGTCCTCTCCAATGTTTGTATAATCTGCAAATATTTATTTTGGAGTTTGGGTTTTATCTATGTATGTATTTAGAAAAAAAAAATGTATATTCATTTATATTTTTATCGTTATTCCACAACCAGACTTTACCTTGATTGCAAGGTTCTTACGGTCCGTCAACTTTATATCCTCCGGTCTATACTCAAGAGACACTCAAGTATTTCTATCTCAAATTGCAATGCTCGAACGATCTTTCCTAGGGGCAGAAAGCACAGAACCACCTTCGCTAGACATCAATATTATATATTGAGCACTCACATCTACAAGCAGGTACACAAAAAAGTGAATATAATAAATTTAAATAGTATTCAACTAAAATCTAAGGTAACGACATGGCTGCTTCAGCAGGACTACTCGCAGACAGAGTCCCTACTTACATATATTTCATAATATTGAACTCAACCAGGTCTCCTTTAAACAAGTGTTTCTTTTATACAACACATACATACACAACCCATTCACAATCATTTTAACACACAACACATCCCACACACACGCATACACTTCCTCATACGCTCGCAGATACAAGCCGCACACACAACGTTTACATACACAATTTGCTCGAGCGGCACTGCCCCCACTTAGTTAAATGGTAAATATTTTTGGCCGAACACTGTCTCTTATAGTACAGGTCACCCTAGTTTAAGAGACAGAGTTTACAACTTACATCGTTAACACTTATTCATTTATAAAAACCGCCATGCTCAACCTAATTAACAGTAATTCTATAACTGCTATATTTTATTAATATCTTGCAAATACTGTTAACAAATGTACTGTATCACATAATTGTAATGTAATTGTATGTTAACTATGTACATCCTCTTGTGTGTGAATAAAGTTATTATTATTATTATTCTCTTTATTACATTAAATATACATATTAATTACATTTTTAAATATAAATATAAAAACAAATACATTTAAAAATATAAAAAATAGTAGACCACCGACCTCGGGTACAGGGACCAAGAAACCGGTGGTTAGGGCTCCAGAGACAGGAACCTCCTCACAATACGAGCCGTGTCAAGGAGGACTGCCTTCTGCATCAGACCCTTGATCCAGCCCTCTAACGTGAGCCTCTTAAGATGTTGGTCGAGGCTCTTGGCTATCAATCCGTGAGCAGATACGACTATCGGAACAATGATGACCGAATCCACATTCCACATATCGACAATCTCGTGAGATAAATCCAAATATTTTATTTGTTTTTCTTTTTCGACTTTCACGAGATTCTCGTCATGAGGAACGGCGATATCGACAATCATTGCGCGGCGCTCTAATCGATCTATCATCACAATATCCGGCTTATTGGCAACAATAGTCCTGTCTGTGATAATAGACCGATCCCAATATAACGTAGCACGACCATTCTCGAGAACTGGGTCGGGCACATACCTGTAGTATGGCACCTCCGAATTCACAAGTTTGTACTTAAGGGCAAGCTGTTGATGTACGATCCTGGCTACTTGGTTGTGCCTGTGCAAGTACTCGCCGTTAGCAAAACGAGAACAACCAGAAATAATATGCCTGATAGATTCTCCAGGACGGTGACATGCCCGACAGATGTCGACCGTGCCATCCTTCAGGATATACTTCCGATAGTTATTCGTCATGATAACTTCGTCCATAATCGCACAAACAAAACCTTCGGTTTCTCCGAAGAGATCACCATACCGTAGCCAGGAAGTTGAGGCCTTGAAGTCTATATCGGGCCCATTAAGAGCCCGATAAAACCGACCATGAAGTTCTTTGCCCTTCCATACCTCCCTGCGATCATTAGTACTAAGTACTACAGGTTTGCGCCAATTCTCTTTAGCCAAAGCGAGCGGAGTGAGTCCGGTATCCACTGCAACTACATTACGATGCACTCCCACATCAGTGTGAAGAAAATATTCTCTAAGATTGTATATCTCGCGATTGTGTAGGGTCTTGATATTTAATAGTCCACGACCCCCAAACTTTCGCGGGATATACAACCTCATAACCGATGACCGTGGGTGATGCATTCGGAATGCAGTCAGCAATGTACGGACTCTCCGGTCTAGGGCATCTAATTCAGTCTGAGTCCATCTAAGTATACCAAAGGAATACATCAGAACCGGCATGACCCAACCATTGTAGGCTCGCACCTTGTTACCGCCTGATAAAAGACTTTTAAGTACTTTTTTCAGGCGGCCAAAGAAGCGTTCCCGCAACGACTGTTTCATAAATATTATTATTATTTGGGTGACTTATTTTTTCTCAGCTTTCGCTGGTAGTATGTAAGTGGCATTTACGGACTAAGTCAAGTAAATGTCACGGTTTTGTATAAACGTGAATTAAGTGTGTGAGTCTATTGCATTGTGTGTCTGCTCGTCTATTTGCAGAAACTTTCTGACGATTCTGCAGGTGTTCAGTATAGCAGCTTTTTGTAGGAGTATATATGTATTGGGTTTCAGATCAAGGAGTTTCAGGCTGTGGTGTATGTGTTTCGGGATAATACCAGTGGTGGACAATACTATAGGGAGAATGTATACTTTTTGTTGTTTCCAGATCCTTAAAACTTCATCCTTAAGGTCTGTGTACTTATGTACTTTTTCTGCAATAGTTTTTTGTAGGTTGTGAGTGTTTGGAACAGCTATATCAATCAGGTAAGTAGTTTTATTTATTTTGTCTTGTACGGTTATATCAGGGCGGTTGTAGTGTATGGTCCTATCGGTCAATATTGCACGGTCATAGTAAATTTTGTGGGTATTGCTTTCTAAAACTGCTTTAGGTGTATATTGGTAGTATGGCGTATATGTATCTGGAATGAGTTTATGTTTGACAGCTAGTCTTTGGTGTATGATGTTTGCAATTTGGTTGTGTCTATGTGTGTAGTCGGTTTGTGCAAGGTTGGGGCATGCTCCAGTAATATGTTGAATAGTTTCTGATTGATTGTGACATTTTCTACATCTATCGTCTGTTACTGTAGGGTCTCTGATAATATGCTTTCTATGGTTTTTTGTATTTATAATTTGGTCTTGGATTGCTATGATGAAGCCTTCAGTTTCAGGAAACAGGGTTCCAAGAGTAAGCCATTTGTTTGATGCTGTTTTGTCTATATGTGGTTGTTCAAGATCGTGTGGGTGTCGACCATGGAGTGCTTTCTTTTTCCATTGTTCTATTTTACAGATTTGAGAGTTACTTTCTGCGTTACCTATTTCGGTCTCTTGGGTTAGGTTTAGTGGTGTGTGGTTCAGATCATTACTAACTATTGCTTTATGGATTTCACTACTGTTAGCTTTTTCGAGGAAAAATGATTTTAATTTTGATATTTGCGTGGTCCATAAGGTAGATATGTCGATAAGGCCCCTTCCTCCATCCTGTCTTTTGATTGTGATTCTTTCTATTGCAGATTTGGGATGTAGACAGTTGTGTTTAGTGAGAATAGTTCTTGTTGTTATTTGTATGTTTTGAATGTCTGTTTTAGTCCATTTTATAATACCAAAAGAGTAAGTCAGTATGGGTATAGCGTAAGTGTTTATTGCCTTTACTAAGTTTTTGCTAGCTAAATTACTTTTGCTTAAAACATTTACCCTATGCTTATACTCATCTTTTAAGGCCATTTTTAATTTACTATGGTCTATTCCTTTTGATTGCTGGTATCCTAAATATTTATATAACTCATTCGGTTCCATGGCTGTAATTGTTTCATCATGAGATACTGCGTAATCGCCTGGCTGGATTTTTCCTTTTATTATGTGAATAGTTTTGCATTTATCTAATCCAAATTGCATGCTGATATCTTTACTAAATTTCGCTGTAGCGTCCATGAGAGCTTTCATTTCTTTTGCTGTTTTTGAATAAAGCTTTATGTCATCCATGTAAATTAAGTGTGATATACTAGTTTCAGTGCTATTATTCTTTAATCGATATCCCGCCTGGCAATTCTGCAGTATCTGGGATATAGGGTTTAGGGCGAGACAAAACCATAGAGGACTTAGGGAGTCACCTTGATATATACCTTTTTTTATTGCTATTTCTCTACTAGTGATATTGTTAAGATGAAGTGTAGTTTTCCAAAGGGGCATTATGTTTTTTAAGAACTCTATTAAGACAGGACTGATCTTGTATATTTTCAAAATGTGTAATAACCAGGAGTGTGGAATGCTATCAAATGCTTTTTTGTAATCTATGTATGTACAGTGTAAATTTCTTTTATTTGTAGTTGCGTGTCTATGAATAAGAGAGTCGATAATAAGCTGCTCTTTACATCCCATATGGCCTCTTCTACACCCTTTTTGTTCCTCGGCAAGTATATTGTGCTGTTCTATATGAGTGGTGAGTTTTTGTGTTATAGTTGATGTGAGAATTTTGTATATAGTGGGTAAGCAAGTTATGGGTCTGTATTGTGATGGTTGTGGTGTGTATTGGCCTTTAGGTAGCATGTATGTTATACCCTTAGCTATAAATGGTGGTGTGTTTTGATGTCCGTGAATAATGCTAGTAAAATTTTTAGCTATGATTTTATGGAGGGTAGTAAATTTTTTGTACCAGTAATTGTGTATGTTATCTATACCTGGTGATTTCCAGTTATGTAGTCTGCTTGTGACATATTTTATATCAGATTCTGATATCTCTTTGAATTCCATTTCATCTAAGTCTGCCCATTTTCTTTCTTCTTCCGTTATCCATTGTGTTTCCCCGTTATGATGTACTTCTGTTTCCCAGATACCTGTCCAGAATTCTTCTAAGTCGTGTACTGCTGGGGTTTCTATATTATTGTTTGTTAGTTTTTCTTTATTTGTATTTAAATTTCTATAGAATGTTTTCTCATTGGTATGGAAAAGTTTGTTATCGGTTTTTCTTTGAAGTGCTTTTTTATATCTGGATAGTCTATGTGATTTTAATGCTAATTTCTGTTTCAATGTGTCTAGAACGTCTTCGGGTCTTTTATTATTATTTTCATGACTGCTGTGTATTCTGTTATTAGATATTATTTTGTTTACTGTATCAACTACCTTTTTTGACCTGTTATTATTCAAAAATTGTGTTAGTCTACCTATGTTAGATCTAAGTTGCGTTATATCTCTCTCTAGTCTATCTTGCCAGGCTGGTTTTTTGTTATTGCGTTGGGGTCTGGCTTGTGGTTCGGTGTTATATCCAAGCTCTCGTGAGATTACTAGGGCACTACAATATATGAGTGTATGAATGTCGGTTAGTTGTGAATCATCAGAGAAAAACTCATGCAGTAAGGTATTGTTAAAAAAATGAGTTAATTTGGAAAGATACAAACTATATTTAAGTTTAGGGAGTCGTGGCCTGAGTGTGGGGTCTAAGCCTGCAAATTCAATTATGGCTGAGTGTAAGTGTTCTTTCAGTTTATTTTCTGACGAGTCTAGGAGGTCATTAAACTGCACAGTTTCTATTTCTGTTTCCATCAATAGCAGTGTAGTTTCAGTTTGTGTTGATATATTAGTATTAAGTGGTGTTTGTGTGTTGTATGTGGCATATTCAGTAGTATTAAGGTAGTTATGGGATGATTGTGTATTTGTTAGTATTGTTTGTTGTGTAGTTAGGTTTGTAGTAATGATTGTTTGTGGCTCACTAAGTGATGGTTGTGATTGAAGAGAAATATCTTCCGGTTCTAAATCTACTCTAACTTGTTCTTTAATTTGCTCTAACTTTTCATTAGTAAGCATTTTATTTCTTATGATAACTCGCCTTTGATCGGAAACTCGTTGTTCTGAAACTAAAACGTGAGGGTACTGTTTTAAAAAGTGTTCATGAAGTAATTTTCTGTATGTTGTCATGTCTGTTTCTAATTTAGTGATGCGGTAGTAGGTACGCATGATGAATATGTTTACATCTTCTGTCCATCGCATGCGTACACGTGGTTTACCAGTCTTAGTGGACGCAGGTAAAAGGGTATTCACCCCCTGCGCAACATCTAAGGCCGGTGTGTCTGTAGGTGTTGGTGTTCCTGTAGAAACTTCTGATGGTGTATATGATACGGTTGACGGGCTATATGGTTCCTCTGTTGAGGGGCATGGTGAGCTAATCCTGTCAATATTGTCAGTCTGTCTGTCGAAAGTCAAGTTGGCTGTAATATTTTCGGGTGACCCGGAGGGAGCCCGCCTACTCAGCTCCACTCCGCCGACGGTTCGTATGCTGTCACACCCAGCGTCAGCTCCAGGTGTGCCCCGGCGATCACCCCCGGGCAGCGGCCTTATACGTTTACTTCTTAGACGTGTCTCCATATTTAATGGGTTGCCAGAGCCATGTTAGCCGTGCCAGTAATTTTATATCACGTGTCCGCCCCCTACGTGAATCTGGTGGTCGATTCGGACGTACGGTTGGAGCTTCAGGGGGCTTATTATTATTATTATTTTTACGGGAATTAACGCGATCACTATTTCAAGGTACTACATACCTCTGTTTTGCCTGACGTTTCGACCAGGTTGCACTGGCCGTGGTCACAGGCTGACTGGTTCAGTGGCGCACGCCCTCCTTCGTCGAATCCGTGAAGTCGAAGGTTCTTCATCCACCCGCACATTTTCGATATTATTGATAAAATTGTTTCGCCATGTACCGTCACATACCACACTAACAGGGTCCCTATTCTGTAAGCAAACCGATGTGTTCCTATTCTGGTGTTTATCCGACTGCGCAGAAAAGCGAGGTGGTATGTTTTTTAACACTGGATTCCACGTTGTAGATAATTTAAAACCATCTTCCCGATTGAAAGTTTTATGCTTTTTAATCTCAATCGCTTCACGTACAACTCTTGAATAAAAGTGACGTTCGGTGGAGAGGACTTGCGTGCGGTGAAATTCAATCCAGTGGTTGATGCCTGCATCGAGTGCATGTTCTGCAATCGCCGATTTGCTCGTCTGTCGGTTCTTCACAGCAGCGATATGTTTTTTGACCCTTTCAGCAATAGTCCGTTTCGTTTGGCCTATGTAGGAACTTCCGCAGCTGCAGTCTATTTTATAAACACCCGGAGTTTGTAGTGGCAATATATCCTTCGGTGTGCCGACGATGTTGTGAACCTTTATGCCTGGTGTGTATACTGTCGGAATGGAGTATTTCTTTAACACGGACCCGATCTTATCCGTAACTCCCTTGACATAAGGCATATAGGCTGGTTGCCTGTTCACTTCTGGATACTTGCGTCTTATTTTCGGTTGCTTCCGTCCTCCATTCACTTGATATCCGTTACCTTTGAGTACCTCCTGAACATGTTCTAGCTCCCGTTCTAAATGTTCAGGGTCACAGAGATCGTAAGCTCTGTTCTTGAGTGAAGTCATAACAGATTGCAAGTGCCGGGGGTGATGATGAGACGTGGCGTGTAGGTATCTATCCGTATGAGTAGGCTTACGGTACACACAGTGTGACAAGGACCCATCTGATCTCACGATTACTTTAACATCCAAGAACGACAACGACCTATCCGTCTCCATTTCATATGTAAACCTTATTTTAGGGTGAATAGAGTTAAGATGTTGTATATATTGATCTACTTCTTGTTTATTTCCTTTAACGATACTGAAGATGTCATCCACGTATCGCTTCCACAGCTTAACGGTATTCGGGCCGAGACTTAGAGCCTTCTCTTCAAAATGTTCCATCCAGATGTTGGCAAGTACTGGGGCTACGGGACTTCCCATCGCGACACCATCAATCTGGAGGTAATGTTGACCTTGGAAAAGAAAATAATTGGCATCTAAACAGTGTTCAAGTAGATCTATATAGTTGAACGGCAGTTCGTTGTCTCTCAGCAGGTCTTTTACGACGTTTAAGCACTCTTTTATTGGAACATTGGTGAAAAGCGACACTCCGTCGTCGCGTCGTCGAAACAATTTTATCAATAATATCGAAAATGTGCGGGTGGATGAAGAACCTTCGACTTCACGGATTCGACGACGGAGGGCGTGCGCCGCTGAACCAGTCAGCCTGTGACCACGGCCAGTGCAACCTGGTCGAAACGTCAGGCAAAACAGAGGTATGTAGTACCTTGAAATAGTGATCGCGTTAATTCCCGTAAAAATAATAATAATTATATCATGGAACGCGAAAGTTTAAAAGTTAGTATTGTATATTCAATTAGTAAATCTAGCTTCCATAGTAGAAGCTCTATTTAGTTTGAGGCTAGATGACATTAGTGTCAGACGTCCGTAATATTAAAAATGTGAGTATGATCATCTCTCCAGTTTTCGTTCCCAGCTCAGATAGTTGCCTATTCGTCAACGCAGAAAATTGTGCGCACATATCTGTATAGCATATGTATCCTACTTATTTAACATCACAAATTAAACTTTTTTTTTTAAAGACAACTCCCGCACTAGGAATAAAGCCTGTGTCGCGGGGGACTTTACAAACATACATGAAACGGACACAAAGAACACCCAGACTCAGAACAACAATTTGTGGATCATACAAAGTGTTGTCCTACGTGGGATTTAAACCTACGACACTTGGCGAAGTAGGAAACGAAGTGGTGACCGTTAAACCACTAGGCCAAACGTGCAGTTATAAACGTGCAGTCATTCTACTTTTAAGCAATAACCACAACCGAAACGTTTCTTCGTTCCAAGAATCTCTTTATACTTTGTCCTTCTCACACCACTGGGTTTGTCGGCTCTTCGTTAATTGTTTAGGATGTCCTTTTGTGGAATAGCAGGACGGCTAGAAACCGTTACTCCTTTAGACGAAAGCAAAGGAGTCCTTACTGGGTGAATTGGCCGAACTGGCGAGCTCTTAGTTTATGGATATGTATATGGACTATATATGTATGTGTAAATGTTTTTAGGTATATGTGTGGTATTACTGTATGTATTTGTATAATTAAAGATAAATATGTTAGTGTAATAAAACCTCTATCATTTAGTACTCCCCATTAAGTGCACCTACCTCATATAGTAATAATATTTATATAAAAAACGAACACATTGCAAGGACCAACAACGCCTTGAAAAATAAAAACATGAAATGTTTATTAATTTATATTTTAGGTATATATTTGATGGAACGTAGGTTATCTTACGGTCTATTAAATTTAAGGTAAGCGTTTATCAGTATACACAGTCGTAAACAACGGGCTTGTGATTCTACCCTATCTCCTACCTTCGTATGTCTTCAGTAAAAATAACACTTTTATGTCAGTGTAGCGCTCCTGTTCTTTTGTAGACATGAGCTTAGTATTTTTATCCTGAATTTAATGTGTTTATTTTTATTATGAAATCAAGCTTCAAAATATATGTAACATGGGCGAGGTTGACTCATTTAAAAGTTAAACATTCATTAACTGACGCTTTATATAGCTTTATAGTCTTTCTTACTTGCCTAAAGTTCTTTGTGTGACAAACATACATGTAAATTTTATAATAGGATGGTACACATTTTTTAGTATTGATTGATTGATTGACCCTTAGACAAAATAACTTGCGAAATTTCTATAGATATCTATACTAATATTATAAACGCGAAAGTTTGTAAGTATGGACGGATGGATGTTTGTTACTGTTTCACGCAAAAACTACTGAACGAATTTGGATGAAACTTTACAGTAATATAGCTTATACATCAGAATAATACATAGCTACAGCTACTGTTTGCAGCGATAAACGACATATACGCGGATGGAGCCGCGGGCGACAACTAGTGTGTTATATAAATGAGTGACATTTAACTGTTTTTTTAAGTTACCAACTGTTAATTAATGAAACAATACCAACAACTTTAAGAAGAAAAAAAAATTAATGAAAAGAAAATTACAACATTTTTCGTCGTATGACTGTCTTTTAGTAACTAGACCAATGTAAAATGACAGCATTCGTGCTGTCGTGTTTTGTTGGTGGGTGCGAGACCGGATGCACGATGCAGAAGCTTCTCAATAGGCCGCCATAGTGTGGGATGGCATGCTGCATGGTTGCATTGTCTGCATTCGCAATAAGTATGGTGACCACCACTCTTGGATTCTGCTCATGCTTTCCATTCCATTCACATTAGTGTTAAATATAGAAAAATAACAAATTAAATCAAATCTTACCTAATGAAATGAACTTTAATGTTTTTATAAAAAAATACTTTACTATATTTTTTTTATTAAAGTTAATTTATTTTTTTTTATCAAAATTAGAGTTTATTTCATTAATTTAAGAACTTATTTTTGGCAGTCGTATTCTTTTTGCATTTACAGAAACAGTTTTGTATGGAAAAATTTTTTCACGTAAAAATGCAAAAAAAGTGTCAAACACTTTTTATTATTATTTTGATATTTAAGGTCTAAGTTTACGATATAGCGCCTGGCTTTTCTCTTATTTGTAGAACCAATTAGAAGGTGATAAATATAAAATTCACAATCTACATTTCGAAGACCTACTTCTTGCCTACATCATCTTAGTGTCATATTTTGTATCATAACGTCATTTGTCGTGTTTACCATAATTACAGCACGGTTTTTTGGTTCACGGTTCCATAACACATCGCTAGTACCATCTATAAAAAGTAGTAGTAGACATCTACCTAGCTACTATAAATAAATACATACAAATACCGACCCTTTTTACTGCCTTTCAATTTATAAGTATTTGGCAAGAATAAGGTCTAATTTATCTTACTAGCTATTAGTTGATTCATCACATTAGTGAAAGAAATGTCGAAACCACTTTAATCACTCGTAGTACTCTTAGGTACCTATGAGCACTAGTGTTCAATTTACTAAATTATTTTAACCTTTTCTTTGTATTTGTGATCATACTTTCTGTTTTTGCGATGTAACTTACCGCCATTAAATACTAAAATAGATTTATGAGGGGTGTTCATTACTATAACAATCGCAAGTCACAACCCTAGTGAATGAAAAACATTTCAGGACTACTGACACAATTGTAGTACATAAAATATATGGAATAAAGTCGGGATGCGATTAGGTTTGCACTTTATTGCTACTCACAGAGAGTAGCTATTTATTTTAGTCTTTGCAGAGTAAAACTATTGTCTGAATGTTAATCTTTCACTTTACGCTACGCTTTAAGATGACAGCACGACCGTTAAATAAACCTTATGTAGGTACCCTATCTAAGATTATACAAAATAATTTTAGTATTATAAATCCCACCAAAAACATAAATGTAAAAACGGAGAGCCAAGTTCAATACAAAAATTATGCTTGGCTGTGGGCTTCGTCACAAAAAGAATGGAGATCTAAATGAGTGCCAAGTTCTATGCCAAATCCAAATATGTATTTATAGGAACAAAATAAAATTATGAACAAGTATTAAACTCTATTTCTTTGCTTTATTGGATACCTATAACAATTGCTGTTATTTAAAAATGTGAGATCTTAAAGTAGGTTAGATTTGACTTAGCCAGTTTTCATAACATCTGTCATTTTATAAAGTTATTCAACATATATATATTTTAATTCTGATAAAAACTGGCCAAGGCAAATCTAACCTACTTTAAGATCTCACATTTTTAAATAACAAGAGGTTTTGAGTTATATAAGGATCAAAAGTGGCACCAAGTGGTTCGTGTAATATTACACTCGGCGCTGGCTAGCCAGTTCCTTTGCTTGAACTTGGCTTGACACGCTACCGCGTGTCTAGATAGCGTAAAAAATATTTCTATTAAGTAAGTTTTTTTAGAAATCCAACTGGAAAAAACATATTCTTATATATGATTTTCTTTGATGAAGACAAAAACATATATTATGAGTATACTGCATATGTGCGTGTTAAAGTCCATTGTCCTACTTCTTTGTTTCAATTTATTTTGCTACTTAGATACGTGTGCAGGATGTTAAGCGTATCCTTCTTAAAGTACAGATGAATTTTGAACTACAAATTGTTAAATTGTTATCATCCGTAGTCTTTGTATTGTTTCAATCATCTTTGTAATGTTCCTGTAGTAATATAATACACATGATTTAACCAGCTTGCATGGTAGTAATATAAGTGTATCATCAATCATTATTTCATGGTTACTGAAAAAAATAAACAATTTTACGAGAAATTGATATTTAATTGGTGTACTAACAAAGTAAACGGTTCTTCTTGCCTGAGCTGATCTGTGTCTTCTGTATAAGACCCTGGTCGGTTCCCGGTTGGAACAATGTGCTCATCTTCGAGACGGCCCCACGCAGTATTTTCTGGATGCTCGCTACCACTTGCAGCTGCTAGCAGTTCGCAATATGGACAGTCTCGAGGCTACCGAGTCCCACGAAAGTCTGCAGTTGCAAGGAAACATATATAACAGTCCTCTGTCGCTTTTAAAATGGAGTGTTCTGACGAGCTCCTCTAAATGGTCCCTGCTTTCTTTACAAGAGAACACGTGCTGGCCTTAGAAGTCACTGTTGTAGTGTGGAAGAGATACGTTCTCGAACTAAATGGTTCAGCTCTGCCTTCCTATGCCAATCGGTTAAAACATGGAATTCACCACCAGCGCAAGTGTTATTTCCCCTCATCTCTCTAGGCCGCCATATTATTGGTCACTTCCACCACCATTCTTTGATTCCACTTTTGATTCCCATCAAGCACAGTAGAGACATTTTGGCAGGCAAATTAAAAACAATGCATAGTTCATTTCTCTGAAACGAAGCAGAAACGCACGAAAAAACATATGTAGTGTCAAACAATGGTCTCTTATACATTCATACAACATTTCTGAAACTTAAATTAATACTAATTTTAAAAACTCATTCTCATTAATGATGATAAATAAAAATGTGCAACACAAAATCGACTTCAACAGTTATTGTTATTACAATAACACTCGACGAAGACATAAATAAACAATGCAAATACCTATAGAGAGCGCACTAAAATTGTCAAGTACGTTAATTGTGGGTAGTTTCGTTAATACAGATTCATTTTTCGTCTTATTTAATATTACACGTTAGTATAAAGTACAGCCTTCATACATAGCAAGTCCTCAAGCACGTAAAATGCCGGATTCTGGGTATTATTTGTTTATAGCATTAGTCTTCCGCCTTAGTCGAGCGAAACTTAACGCCTATCTTAGATAAGCTAGTAGGCGGCATGATTGACGACTTAATTTATTTTCAGCATCTCGCAGAAGTTGTTTTATCTACGGCTTAGCTAGCGAGTTTTTGGGGAAATATTCTTTTAGGTATTATGTAGGTTTCATGATAAAATAAAACTACTAAAAAAGAATTTAGTTAAGCGAATGAAAATTTACTACGCTGTACAAACTAATAATGTTTTTTGATACAACTTTTTTGATCACACCTGTTCGTGTTAGCTTTGTAGAATCAAAATTTTTTTGGTGGCAAATTATTTCCATGATAGTTTAAGTTACTATGATCAGACTTATAAAGTAGGCTATGTCACATAGTGTGGATTTTATAATAAACAGTTAACTTATTAACTACCCAGTGCTATGGGCTAGTTTTAGTATGTGAAACGAAAACAATTGTTTTTACAAGCTTTTTATTAACTTGCCATGTATGTATGTATGCTTGTATGTTCGGGTGGAATCTTACAACTCAATTTTGAAGCAGATATCTTCAACCGATTTTGCGGAAATTTTGCAAGCATATGTAATACTTTATGCAGCGTGACAATACAATATTATAATGACATGGAGCTGATCTGAAGCTGGAGCTGTAAGGTGGCCATAGCAACTCGGTAAAGAAACGTCGCAAAATCATCGAGTTTGGACTCGTTTGATTCGTCTCGGAGCATTCCAGTAAAAGCTTGTTTTTAAAAAGCTTTTTAATTAAATTTATTTAGTGCATCACATTATATCACATACGAACACTACATTATAACACACATAAACAACGACAAAGGAACCTTGTTCATGTATCTACTACTACATTTGCATTTCATGTCATTTTGATTTCAGTATTCATACAACAGTCTGCGTTGTTTACTGTGGTTTAACAGCTGCTTTCATTACGTTCGGTAATGGAAACAGCGATCGTAACTGCCACAATAGCCTCACGTTTCATACTAAATATGTGTACCTACTGCAACCATGTAGGTATGCCAATTACTTCCA
Source organism: Diaphora mendica (assembly GCA_949125395.1). NCBI lineage: Eukaryota > Metazoa > Arthropoda > Insecta > Lepidoptera > Erebidae > Diaphora > Diaphora mendica. Next base: position 17,310,642 of record OX421316.1, read on the forward strand.
GAAAATAGAAGCAACAGTGATGATGGTGGCTTGATAATATGCTAGATTTAGTAGTGCTTTTATCTTCTGAATGATAAAGTTCACATTTGGTTCTCAAACTACTTTAATTGAATTGGTGATTACAGTCGACAAAATGTGCTACATATGACCACCGAAAAATGAAACATGGTCCACACATCCTAAAATTCAGGGGTATATCATTATCATCAACTGCCTTTAATGATGATGAGAATAGTGATATTTTCTTAACTGTTACGATCACAGTGGCCAGTGTCAGTGTAGACCAGCAAACTACGCAGGAGATATTATAGTTCACAAGCGTGTGCGCAAATACAGGTCAACTCTCATGATCTAATAGACAGTTATCCGATACGACCGGGGAGAGATCAGGCGCAAGACCCGTCAGCCTGCTCTACGTGCTCTCCGAGGCACGGGGGTTAAGACTCCAACTTACAACTCCGGGCTACTATTGAGCATTTTTAAAGGCATTTAACAGTCCATTGCTGGTAATAGGCCTCACCATAAAAATAAAGTTTTTAACTTATTAGAGATTGGTACAGGGTTTGTGTAAAGTTTTCCTTCTCTTTGCCGTGCTGCTGTTTTGCATAATTTACTCGATTATATAAATAAGTAAGGGTAATGACACACCGTATTCTTAATCGGTCACCACATATATAAGAGGGTACGTTATACCTAATATATATACATATATTACTTAAGCCCGTTCTGTATTATGTTCATCAGCATTTATTTATATTGTAAAGGGCAATTGAACAGATTTATCAGCTGACTGTAAGTGACTATCAGGGCCAATAGACACCTACAACAAAAATAGAGACAAGAGGAAGGATAGGGTTGGACCTTCGGTACCCTCACTCGCTTGGTAAAAAGCATCAAACAATTTGCTCAAGTTTGATTTTCTCAGACTAAGACTTAGTTCTAAGTTCGAGACTTGGTCCGGTTTGAAATTAAACGGATCAGTTTTAAATGAATACTAGCTTTTGCCCGCGACTCCGCCTGTGTGTTTATTGCGGTAAAGTGTAGCCTATGTCCTTTCTCAAGAATCAAAGTATCTCTATTCCAAATTTTATCGAAATAGTTGCCATGGTTTAGCCTGGAAAGCGTAACTGACAAACAGACAAAGTTACTTTCTAATTTATAACATTGGAAGTATGGATGTTTAAAGAAAAGTAACATAAAGTATCACTCATGGGTGATCATTTGTACAATAACAATAAATATTCTACTATCCTTTTTAAATTATGACACGTTGACATTAATATTCTCTGTCTACGTTAATAGCACACTATTTATTTGCTTTTATTTTGATAAAAGTACCTATATAGTAAGCCCTCTTGCAAATTTGATATGTAAGTGAACATTTTACAACTCATTTTATATAGAGTAAAATAAATGGCACGTAGAACTGGAAATTTCGCTATTAATCTTCTCTCTAGTGACGAATTTATACTGACAACTACACGTCGATAAAACAAAACAAATATGTAAGTACTTTTTACTAATATTGTAAAATTTAACAATCACTGAATAAAATAATTTAACAAATAATTGAGTTCATATAATCTTACAAAGAATATCAAAGGTTTTTATTGATTACAAATTAGACAGTAAAACTAAAAAAAGCATGAATTATAGCTCCCTGGACTGCAGTAGCATGAAGAAAATTGACGTAGGTTCAATCAATCATTCTTAATAAATAACTATATAAAATATCAATGTAGAATGAAACTTACTTTAGAAACTTATCTAGGAGAACAAAACTAAATATTTTACGTATCTATCTAATACTTTTAAACAAGCGATTCTTCTTTTTTACTAATTTATTCATATTAAAAAAAAAAAAAACATGAACAAATTCCTCGCCAAGCTACACAGATTGTTGGCGAGATACGCTCATTAACATAAAAACTAAATATACACTTTTATAACAATTTAAAAAAAAAGAAATTTACTTGAAACACAAAATATATTATCAAATTAAATAGCTAAGCTCCAACGATTTTTCATGAAATTTAGTATGCAGATCTAGCTAGGATTCATTTTCAGAAAATTTTCCAAAAAAAAAAAAACTGATCGGAGCTCAGTCATACAGGTACTACTTCATTATATCGAATGACATGGAGGTTTAATATAATATTTGCCAACTATAATCTAGTTCCGTTTACGTACGAGCCAGTTAGCGGCTTGCCAACTGCTAGCCGCCGTAATTGAAGGATGGCCAAATTGGGTGCTTACTAAAAAATAAAATTACGTGACAGGGAATGGTAATGATAGGAAATGGTTATTGGTTAAATGGGTGGATTAAGAAGTGTAAGTGCATATAGCTTAAGATCACCTATATGCCTATAATTATAGGCCCAGGCCGTCCCGGGACTTCTTGAATTCTCAGAACTAGTAGAATCAAGTTAATGTCCGGCAAAATATATACTAATATTATAAAGAGGTAAGGTTTTTGAGTTTACATATTCAGAGTAATCTCCAGCACTACTGATTCGATTTGAGATTTATTTCACTGTTAGGTATTAAATACTATCCCCGAGGTCTGTAAGCTACTTTTTATTCTGATAAACATTCATTTTCAATAACGAAACGTCCTAATTACCCAAACCCTAGTTAGAACTGCATAAATATATGTTACTCAAACTGATCAGTAGAAGATGTTTTGTTAATACCTTACCTGTTAATACGGCTCTATCCCTTTGAGGTAGAGATGTAAATGTACTTTTATCACACTTTATAGCTAAATAAAGTGATATCAAGCTTCAGTTTCTGCGGTTTGATGATTGATGCAGAAGAATTTATGTAAACCAGATGAAATATATTAGGTTATCGGATAGACTCCTTTATCTTTTATTTATTTAAATGAACCGCAATTGCGGTTTGCTCTCTCAGTATACAATCGCCTTTACAATTCTATTTGCACTAATGATTTGCTACTAAAATCAAACAGTAAGCCGCAATCAGCTGCTGTGGGGCTAACCGTTTTATTTTCCTTTTTACATTGTATTAATTGCACACAAATTACGAAACTATATTTAGTTATGTCATATTATAAGATAGATAGGTCGGTTCTAACTTGGAGGCAGACCACATAATAATAGGTCTTTACCTATGAAATTGCCGTTTTGTATGCAATAAGTGAAAGTAATTATTTTTCAAACTTTTTTATTTCTGTTATTCGAAGTAATCACCCATGCAATCGACGCATATTTGCCAACGCATTGGCAGTTTATTGATGCCCTTCTTGTAAAAATCAGCTGGACGGGAGGCAACAAACTCATCAAAGGCATTTTGTACTGCCTCTCGGGAATTTAAATTTTTACCCACTAAAAAGTTGTCTAAATTTTGGAAAAAGTAATAGTCGGTAGGTGCACTTCATCGTGTACTGTCTTTCAGGCTGAACTGGTTGCCATCGAACAAGCCTGTCAGTGGTTACACAAGCAACAGGTTGATACAGCATTCATCATGTCGGACTCCAGGTCAGCTCTGGAAGACATTAGCAACACTTATAGCACACATCAAGTTACCACTAACATACAAAAGTTTTTGCATACCACACACACACAAATTAACTTTGTATGGGTTAAAGCTCATACGGGCATACACGGTAATGAGGCTGCTGACATAGCCGCTAAATCTGCGGCCTCCGAATCCTACCCACCCATTTTCAAGCACTTCCCGATAAGTTACGTCACAAAAAAGGCCAAAACAGACAGCCACGACGTGGCTTGTAACAGATATGCTGATAATGTCAAAGGAACCATTATTAAAACTTGGTGCCCATCACTCACACACCTACACAAACTTATCGACAAAACAGGACACACATTCGCACTCACACAATTACTCACCAACCACGGCTACCACAAACAATACCTACACAGATTTAATATTACCGACGACAACACGTGCCCCTGTGACAACACAACCACCCAGACATTTACACACCTCATTACAGAATGTCCACGATACACTCCCACAAGACTCAATCATGAACAACACTGTCACCACGTTGATTTAGACCCATACAATTTAACACTACTGACCACCAACAACACCGCCACCTACACCTTTATGACTCACATCACCCTCATAGTTAACACACTCAAAGAATTTAATAATACATAACGCACCCAAATACACACTCATATGTCCTAATACACACAAACCACAAAACAATCAATACTCTTAACTAAACTATCTACCTCAGCCACCGCTAATGTTATTAATTTTCTAACTCGTATATATATGTAAATTTAAACTTTTGCCTCGCATCACCCATTCACCCATGTAATATTGAGTAAATAATGTTTCCAATGTATTAATTAACGTAAAACCAGTCAGAAACATACACCATATATTTCTGTATCAAATTGCAGAATGTACCAGAATATAATAAACTCCCCCTCATGGTGGTTTAACCGTGAGGGGAAACACAAAAAAAAGGTGCAAGGTCTGGTGAGTATGGCGGATGAGGGAGAGCTTCCAACCCCAGCTCTTGCAGCTTGGAGAAAGTCGGTGCGAAGTATGGGGTCGCGCGTTGTCGTGAAGCAGCTGCAAGAGCTGGGGTTGGAAGCTCTCCATCATCCGCCATACTCACCAGACCTTGCACCTACCGACTATTACTTATTCCAAAATTTAGACAACTTTTTAGTGGGTAAAAATTTCAATTCCCGAGAGGCAGTACAAAATGCCTTTGAAGAGTTTGTTGCCTCGCGTCTAGCTGATTTTTACAAGAAGTGCATCAATAAACTGCCAATGCGTTGGCAAAGATGCGTCGATTGCATGGGTGATTACTTCGAATAACAGAAATAAAAAAGTTTGAGAAAATAAGTAGTTTCACTTATTGCATACAAAACGGCAATTTCATTGGTAAAGACCTATTATTATGTGGTCTGCCTGCAAGTTAGAACCGACCTATCTGTCTGTTTTTTTAATATGTAATGATAATATAAATAACATGTGTAAATTATTGTAGCTTTGCTGAAACACAAATTCCCAGTGAGAGAGCCTCAATCGTACGCGTTCAGTAGCAGGACTGAGAAACTACACACATCAAAAGTGTCTAGGGATCAACATATGTGTCTAGGGATCAACATATATTTTTGCAATAACTTTTCTCCTGATTGATATTAATTAAAATTTTCTTTAAGGATTCATCAAATAAAGTGTTTTCGTTTGTCACAGTAACGATAAACCAAGTCACCTTTGCATTAATAAAGAAATTTGCCATTTTCCTAATAAAAGGATTTTTGACATTTGAACTACTAACATTTAAGTTCGAAAAAAAGACTGAAATAACAGTTTTCTTTAAAATTTTATTAGGTAACTTAAACAATTAATAATCCGTGTTTCTACCGCGAACACTAACACAAGAACATCGGTTTGGCATACTCAAAATGAGTTCATCCAAATCACGCTGTGGAATGGCCGCCCATGTTCGTTGCAACAACAAAAAAAGGTCTTCTTGCGACTGGATACCCTCCATATTCGGCAGAGCTCTTCTCTGTAGCATATCCCATGCATGCTCAATCGGGTTCAAGTCTGGCGACTGAGCAGGCCAGGGCCAAAGCCACATCTCAATCTCAAGAAATCCGCATAAAAATGCTTGATCCCTAGACACTTTTGATGTGTGTATTATGTTGTCTGCCTGGATGTCAGAACCGGCCTACGTGTCTGCCTTTTGAAATATGTGTATCTAATGATAATATAAATAACATATATGATTTTCAGCTTTGCTAAAATAACGTAAATTTCATGAAATTTTCGCAGTTTTGATAGGCTATAATTATAGTAGGAACCGGAATAAGTGTCTGCCATTTAATCTTTGCATATAAAAAAAACATGTATTTTAAGATATCAAAACGGCAGACATGCTAAAATAACGTAAATTTGCGTAATTTTCATGGTTTACGACTTCTGGTCACGCCCAAAGGAATCCTTGATGGGAATAGTGAATGCCCATTTCACCTACAGCAGGTCAAATAGTATACCTAGCATTAATATGGACTTTGCTACTAAACCGTAAGTCTGCCGAACGGTAGCTCTCAGTCTATTTTGGGCGAGTCCGAATCGCACTTGGCCGCTTTTCAAATATAGTGTATTTATCTTTCATTTATTTCATTCCGACGCAACTAACATTTACGTTTTATTAGGTAAGTCTGAGCATACCATAACAAAGAGCAAAAATGAGTGGATTATTTTAACATTTAATTTTTTTCCAGACATGACAACTCAAAGAAAATAATTCAATTCAAATCTATGCTAAGCTAGTTACTAATAACTAATACTGATAGATCATGGTTGTTTCCCATTCGAAAAGATCTCCTTCCTTCTATTAAAATCTTGAGGAAATCTAATACCTGAAAAATATTTTGCCACATGAAAATTTGTGTTAGATTATATTATTGGTGTAATTGCAAAATTAATCGGTATTTGTGCAGTTTCATACATAATTACTATTAAAATAATATTTGATGAGCACGTAAAGCCGTCGGTCTTGCGCTTCATCTCTCCCCGGTCGTGTCGGAAATCCGTCCCATCGGATTATGAGAGTGAGGGAACAGAGAGTTCACCTGTGTTTGGCTGGTGTCTGTTGAGACTAGACGCTGTGGCCGTAATCAGCCAGGAGAACATCATCACTACTAAAAGTTATGTTGACAATAAAGCCATCTTAATGTAAAACTACACTAACCGACCGAAAAAACTTTTAATGAAATAACAATTTCACAGCTTAAGGACTGCGTAGAGTTCTTTCCACTTCAATATTTCATAATAGATGCTCGCTGCCGAGCTTCCCGCGGCAGTTACATTTTTTTCAAGAAAAAACCATCAGATTCAATCAGCTGTGTTTGCGTCAAAGGGTAGCAATCATCGACACATTCTCGCAAGCTAATTAACCTTTTATAATATCTTTCTCGACTTCTCACTTAAGAGGTCCAAAAATTTAATGTTAAAAAGTCATAATTTTGTCTACAGGAGTTCGCGGTCTTCACAACTTGGAAATAAATGTCCCCAACGCCGTATTAGTTGGTGAAACAGTCACTTTGGAATGTAGTTGGCAGCTAGAAGATGAAGAAGCACTTTACAGTGTAAAGTGGTACCGGGGACGGGAAGAGTTCTATAGATATATACCGAAGGAACTACCACATACGAGAGTATTTCCATTACCTGGTATTGAAGTTGATGTGAGTAATACTATCTTAATCATCTATGCGAAAAGTAGCACCCCTTGTGTTATAAATATTAGTTATATGTGTGTGATAAACTTTCAGTTTATCAATCCATGGTATCATAGGTCCTTAACGGATGGTCCTATTTTGATGTAGCCATGTTTAATTAAGAGATAACTATGTCGATTGTGTAAAATCAGACTTCTGAAGATCTCTCTTCTCATCGTGGAAATGATTTTTAAGTTGGATTTCTTTTTAATTTCATTAATGCTTATATTAAATGTATCTACTTATTCTTGTAATTAGTCGGTATTTTACTGTTTTTAACCTTACCTAATATATTTCATACGACACACATTTGAACGAGTAAATGCAATCATTTTAGAAATATTGCCACCCTATTAATGTATAAATCAATACTGTAAAGGGTTTTCATACCGTTATAAATTTTATATGGAGTTTATGGTCCTATACTCATAAGTTATTCATAAAACAACTCTGCCCAAATTCATTTCATCGAAAATTTAAGGATAAGGTCACTAAATTGTTATTAACGCTTTAATTTAACGGAAAAAATAATCACTGAAAGCTATTTTAGTAATACCTTGAATTAAAGGCGTCAAAAATAAATTTCTACTTCAGTTCTGTATCATCTTAACTCTTTTATTTTGATAACATATAAAATATGCATAAATTAATTCGAACAGTATTAAATTCTTATTTAATTCTAGGTATAATCTGCTGAAGCCCTGCTTACCCTCTTCTGCATACTCCTTACCAGGTTTCAACCTAATCAGGAATGATCGAGCTGTTGGGGGTGGCGGTGGTGTAGCCATCTATCTACGGTCACAAATTCCCTATACTGTTATAAGTTTGTCTCTGCAGCCTCCTCCAACTAATGCAGGAGAACATCTTTTTCTGGAAGTGGACCTCCTCCACTCTAAAATACTTCTTGGTGTTTTTTATTGCCCTTCCCTACGTATCAACTACTTCTCATCGTTTGAACTGCTCCTGGAACAATTTACCCCTTTGTACAGTCAGACCATAATCATGGGTGATTTTAATACCTGCCTCCATAAAAACGATTCTCGGTCGTCTATTCTTCAGTCTATAATTCAGTCTAGCAACCTGTCTATTCTTCCTTCCGATGCAACTCATTATTTCCCACACTCTGTTCCGTCTCTATTAGACCTTACCCTTGTTTCCTTCCCTAACCTCGCAGTTAAACACGGCCAGTGCTCTGCTGACGAGTTTTCCTATCACGACTTGCTTTACCTATCCTATCGCCTCCGACCTCCTAAACCTAAAGCGAAGACCATCCTGCAGCGTAACTTCAAGGGTATAGATGTTGGTGCCTTGATGAGGGACGCCAGAAACATCGACTGGGCTGTCTGTGCCTCTCCTCAGTGCTGATTGCATTGATAATAAGGTGGAACTTTTATTGCCAAATTAACGACTCTCTACAATGAACATGCGCCAATCCAAAAAATGAGGGTCAAACGTCTTCCATCACCATGGTTAACTGAAGACATTAAGGTGCTAATAAAGAAAAAGGTGATTGCTAAGTCGAAATATAAAAGAAAACCTACCGATAGTAACCGGGACAAGTATGTGACTATAAGGAATCATTGCAGCAAGGTGTGTAGGAGTGCTCAACGTCGATATATCCACAGCTCCGTTGAAAACGAAGATCCAGCTAAAGTCTGGAAATTTTTAAAGTCATTGGGAGTAGGCAAACCTATTCACGATTCGTTTCCTAAAAATGTAAACCTAAACTCCCTCAATCAACATTTCTCTGCTTCGTCAAATTTTGATAAAATGACAAAAGATGCTACAATAAAACTTCTTTCTTCTGCCCCAGCTCCTGACTGTTCTCCATTTTTCTTTTGTCAATTTTCTGATTGTGATGTTAGGAAGAGCGTAGTATCTATCACTTCAAATGCAGTGGGTTCTGATTGTCTTAGCCGTAGTATGATCATTCCAATCCTTGATCAAATTCTTCCTGTCATATGTCACATCCTAAATTATTCAATCTCCTACAGCGTGTTCCCTAAAGCTTGGAAGGATGCTGAAATAATCCCTATCCCCAAAAAGAAAAATCCCGGATCCTTCTCCGATTACCGCCCAATTTCTATTCTCCCATTTCTCTCCAAGGTTCTTGAACGCCTTATCCATTCTCAGCTCACAAATTTCCTATCCCGGAACCTGCTACTAAACCCTCTCCAGTCTGGCTTTCGACCTGGTCACAGCACCACTACTACCCTAGTCCATATTACGGATGACATCAGATCTGCTATGGAGAATGGCCAGCTTACAGTTCTAACCCTCTTAGACTTCAGCAATGCATTCAACACCGTTGATTTTGACGTTCTGCTGTGTATACTACGCTTTCTAAACATATCTCCAACGGCGATTGACTGGTTTCACAACTACCTGTTTGGTCGCCGGCAGCGCATCAGTATTGAGGACACTGTTTCCTCTTGGTGTAGCACTGCAGCTGGCGTGCCACAGGGCGGCGTGCTCTCTCCCCTACTTTTCTCCGTTTTTATTAACACCATCACTAATAATCTTACTTCCTCCTACCACCTATATGCTGATGATCTCCAGATTTACACCAGTGCAACTCCGATTAATCTGGCTGATGCAGTTAACACCACTAATGCTGACTGGGATAAAATTTGTAAGTGGAGCAACACCTATGGATTGAAAATTAATCCATCCAAGACTCAGGTTACTGTCGTCGGAAGCTCGCGAATGGTCTCCAAAGTTGATTGGACAAAATTGCCTCAAGTTACTTGTAATAGCACATCTATCCCGTACAGTGACAAAGTGAAGAACTTGGGGATCTATATTGATAGTACCTTATCCTGGGGTCCTCAGCTGCAGGAGCTGAGTCGCAAAATGTTTGACGCTGCAGGATCTTTGCGCAGATTACGTAATTTTTTACCCATATCTACGAAGATTGCTCTTTCACAATCCCTTCTTTTCCCCATCCTTGATTATGCTGATGCCAGTTATCTTGATCTCACTGAAGACCAATTAAATAAGCTTGAGCGACTCCAAAATCTCTGTATAAGATTCATATTTGGATTACGCAAATATGATCATGTCTCCGATTATCGTAAACAGCTTAAGTGGTTACCCATCCGCCTTCGCCGGAATGCACACATTCTTTCTCTTCTGTACAATATTCTCTTCAATCCATTTACTCCACGCTATTTGAAATCTCGGTTTAACTTCCTACTTGACTCACATTCCAAATCTTTGAGATCGTCAGGGAATTTGAAATTAAAAATGCCAGGACATGCAACCAAATTCCTCGACCATTCCTTCACTGTATAGGCAGTTCGTTTATGGAACGCCCTACCAATCGCAATAAGACGTGCGAAAACATTGACTGTCTTCAAGAGACTGGTAAAGGAATATTACCTGGGAGAAGTCAATGTCCCATAGTCTGCTACACTGAGTCGGTCGGGGTATTCACTTTTATGGCTGCATGGAATGTCTGTATGTTTCACTCATCTGTATGTATGTATTAACACAATCCTTTACACTACGTGTTGCTATTAGTTTATATAATGTGTAAACTTTACCTTAATTTCCTATCCACCAATAATACACCAGGCACTACCATATACTTTTCATCCCTACTCTTCTTTCCATCCCATGGTTGCCTGTAAGATATTGCTTTGAAGCAATAAGGCCGCCACTTGTACATTATTTAAAATAGTTTTAAGTTAACCTTGTAACTACATAAGCTGGTGTACAATAAAGAGATTTATTATTTATTATTATAAATTTTATTAAATTTAGTGATTCAAGTCGACTTTTGTGCGAATTCCTGGTTCACATTTTATGATTACCGGATTTCATTTAACACGCTTTATCGGCTAACTATTAATCGTGACATGTTGAACCGTTCCGAAAAGATTATCAAATTTTGAATGGTTTCCAGAATTCCATCAACAGTTATCAAAAACAAGTTAAATTGGCCTCTCGTGTTTTTGTGTTGCCTGAATTATGGGAAATAATACAATATGTTCCGAAACCAGTCCTTTTAACAACATCATTTAGTGACAAATAGTTTTAAAAAATAGAAACAGTTTTTTTTATTTAAATAAATAGAAATCTTATGTATATTCTTTCGTTTCTGTCGTTTCTTACAGTGAGTAAATTTTATTTGTCAAAACAATGCAATTACAAATTTACCCTTTACAAAAATGAATATGGTTAACTCTTAATAAAAGTTCTCGAGAAATATTGTTATTGAATACAATAAATGTACCAATCACTAACGATATTAATGTAATAGTTATTTGTTATACAAGAGTGCAAAGTTGCTTTTTAACCGCGTGCTCAATTTGATGACCGAGCAAGCAAACATTAAAATCCTGAGCGTAAAGGCGGGCATACACATTCAAGTATACTTGCGCAAGCCCATGTGTCTGGTTTTGCGCAAGTATAATAGAACGTGTATGGCGGCCTTAAGTGAGGGAATCAAAGGAGCACGAGGTAAAAAATCTTTGCTCTCGAGTACAACACGTAACATTTCATTCCACCTCAGCGAGGAAATTACTAAATGCAAAAATAAAGGGCGCGGGCAAAACATTTTTTTAAAAAAATAGGTACTCCGAGAAGGTTCCGAGTCTGAGTTTTTACCAAATAAAAAAGGCTCTATGATAAATTCGGCACCATAGAGTTAGAAGTAAATAGGTTTAATGATGTTTTGAATTCACTAACTTAGTGCACACGATGTTCTAAATTTAATTTATTTTATCCTCTAGCGGATAAAAACGGCTTCTGTACTCAGATATCGAAGAGCAAAAATACTCTTTCCGAGATGGGGGTTGAAAAGTAGTTTTATCAAAACAATTTTTCAAACAAGAAGAAAAAACTTAAGAAATTATAACCTGACTGTGTAAAAACTTTTGATAAATTTATATCGCATGTCATCCGGGCCATTAATTTTTTTTTCTTAAAATAATAACAGACAGTAAAATACGCCGTAACATTTTGTATCCTCAGCAGTAACACGTTCAAAAACATAACTAAACTTAACAAAAGCTTTAAAATCTTGTTATTTCGATAAATCAATGATAAACTGACACCTTGACATATTAGCTGTAACTTTACTAGTAAAATGACTTTCACCTATAAAAAAAATAACAAAATAAGAACCGACTTCAAGGTTTGACTCGATTTCTCTTGGATGCCGTCATCAGATCTTAGTGTCCTTATCATGGTACCACCGCAACGTTGGGATATCTCCTTTCCATTAAAAAAAGAATCATTAAAATCGGTTCATAAACGACGAAGTTATCCGAGAACACACATTAAAAAAAACATAATAATTTAAACGATCGAATTGAGAACCTCCTCCTTTTTTGAAGTCGGTTAATAAATATGAATAAACCGTTAATGCCGCCTATTTCTCGCCTTTTTATCCCCGGCGCAAAAAAAGGGGTGTTATAAGTTTGACGTCAATGTCTGTCTGTCTGTCTGTGTGTGTGTTTGTCTGTCTGTCCATGGCATCGTAACTCTCAAACGGATGGACCGATTTCTATGCGGTTTTCTTCATTTGAAAGCCAGTTACCTAGTGGTGGTTCTTAGCTATGTTTGGTTAATATCGATCCAGCAGTGAAAGAGTATCAGCTCTTTTCCAAAATGGTGTAAGGCATTTTTGCCGTATGGTTACTCGATTAAGTGCTTGTGTAGGGGTTTTTTAATTTTTATTTTATTCAGTTGCTCTGCCATTGTAATTATATCACATTTTCATAGTAGCATCTGTGAAATCAAAACTCAAAACAACGTGACAATAACCGATCACATCGGCTCAATATCGGAAACTATAGCAGTTGTAGGTACCTACTATTAAAACGGAAGATTATTGACGTAATCACTGCGGTACGACGAAATGGGACATAAAACAGAACAACAAACGATATTGTAACAGAAACGTATATTGAGACTCGCGTCATTTGCCGTAACTTTGATGGGCGGGCGTGTTCTTATAGCTGTGGGAGCTAAATAAGAAATTCAGAGATTATATCGAATGTATGACGCTATAGATTTCTATAAAGTACTCAAACAGCGTTTAGGTAATATGGTTAGGTAATATTAAGACCAATATTTAGTATTTTTTTCATCAAATACAATTTATTAAACTTCAAAATTTACATCTGTATCTTGCTTTACACTTGGATGTCTTTCTATCTGTGAACTTTAAAAGAGACCACCAGAGATCATGTCAGGACGGTAGTAATGTGATGATTTGTGTGATTTGATAAATTTCCAAAACTTCCCTATACGTTTATCATTAGCAGGACTTCCTCGTTAGTCCATTACTCCATCTACTTGGTGTTCATCATATAATGTGATTACTACTGATAACCTATGCCAGACAAATGAGCTGGTTTATGTGTACGCAGTACCTGACAGTAAATGATGACCGCCACCCATCGACACCCGTAATACCAAAGATATTACACTAGCTTTTCCCGCGGCTCGGCCCGTCAGTGCCTGTCAGTTATCGCGGTAAAGAGTAGCCTATGTCCTTGTTCAAAAATTAAAGCATTTCCAAGCCAAATCTGTGTAGCGGTATAGCCTTGAAAGCGTCAGTCTGACAGAGTTACTTTCGAATTTATAATATAACTAGCTGACCCGGCGAACTTCGTACCGCCATATTTATATACAATAATTAGCAATAAATTAAAATTGCGACTATAATTTGAGATTTAAACTATCCTATCTCTCAATTTGGATCGAACTGCACATGGTGTGCAAATTTTATTATAATCGGTTAAGTGGTTTAGGAGTCCATTGAGGACAAACATTGTGACACGAGTTTTATATATATTAAGACTAGCTGACCCGGGGAACTTCGTACCGCCATATTTACATATCTGTCTCAGCTTCCCACAGGCAGTGTACAGTCACGGACCAAAAAAAAGACATTTCCCGTTATTTTCTGTGTACACAAACCTTGTCCTAACAATAACTAACTCATAAAAAAGAATTATTTAATTTGGTGCAGCCGATCGGAAGTTATGCGCGTACATACATTTTGGCGATTCATTTTTATCTATATAGATATTAGTATGGTTAACACATCGGTTTTCACCTGTAGCCCATGTGTACCAAAGCATGATATTCCCACGGTTCAAATTTGTATACAATTTAAACCATTAGGAATTGTATTTTTGTGTGACTGAATTATTATAACTTAAATTCTCATATTTCAATAGTCAACGCGGGGGCTGTTGTTACTGATATACTCGCAAGTATTAACACTTTATGAATAATAATCGTATTGAACACGTACACTGCATAAGTAGATAACATCCTTGTGCCGTTAAATTTGATCGAATTTTCTAGTTAATTTAAAATCTAACATTGACTACCTCAATTTAATTGGCTGGAGTAATCCGGGTAACAATACTAGGTTCCTTGCAAGTAATCGTCTTGTAGGATCGTTTGACACTGTCGGTTACTGCGTCTTGTCTGTTGTTCCAGAACATTTAACTTAATTTCTGGCACTGTTCTATAGATCTCAGCTCAATTCAATGCTAATAGCACTTGCAAATATATATATATACTAGCTGATCCGGCGAACTTCGTACCGCCATATTTATGACCCACGTAACATCGTTTACGTTTTTGTGAATCTAAACCATTCCCAGATCCCCTTGAACACACACAAAAAATTTCATCAAAATTGGTCCAGTCGTTTAGGAGGAGTTCAGTCACATACACAGGCACACAAGAAATATATATATTAAGATACTAGCTGATCCGGCGAACTTCGTACCGCCATATTTATGACCCACGTAACATCGTTTACGTTTTTGTGAATCTAAACCATTCCCAGATCCCCTTGAACACACACAAAAAATTTCATCAAAATCGGTCCAGTCCTTTTTGTGAATCTAAACCATTCCCAGATCCCCTTGAACACACACAAAAAATTTCATCAAAATTGGTCCAGTCGTTTAGGAGGAGTTCAGTCACATACACACGCACACAAGAAATATATATATTAAGATGTGTAAATATTTTTGTTAGTTCACAAATCGATAATATTCACATATTATTATTTCAGGAAATAACGTGACATTTTATATATCACTAGCGACGCAGCCCGGCTTTGCATGGAAAAATGAAATTTCCGAAATTCTCTACCATAATATAAACCTAAACCTTTTCTGCCTTATGGGTTGAAGAACATAATATATAAACATTCTTCTTAAATCACTCTATCTATTGCTGAAAACTGCATTGAAATCCGTTAAGTAGTTTAAAAAATGTTCAGGACAGAACATATATTTTAAATGGCAATGATTTGCCACTTTATTTTGTGTGGATTTTATTTTGTTAGTTGGTAACACTTCTTTTTTTCTCCATGGCGGAGCGACTATGAACTCTGCCGCTTATTATATTGTTGGAGTAATTAATAAACAGTTTTCTATATATTACTGAATTTTAATCATTAATTATTCTCAACAAAGTGGTCCTTCGAGCCGGATCTCCTAAACTCCTAATGGTAGAAAATGTAAGGTTACATACCACGAGTTCTTTTGAGGTTATAGCCCCAAATTCAAACGTAATTAGGCGCTCCCAAGTCACTTAGAGACACGAAGAATGGTGTAAATACAGTAAAATATTACAGCAATGTTTTACTTTAAAATAATTGTACATTGATGTGGTATTTTAATTTATTACTATCTCGTATCTCTACTTTATATTTTCTGCAAACAATCTTAGGAGACAAGATCGAGGTACGTCGGGGTTCCAGGGATTTTCCTTTCGAGGGTGCACCTGGTTCCCCGGCTTCTAGTACCCGAGACGGTGTGCGGTTTTTAGTCGGTTCGAGTCCGACATAACCACCAGCCGGTGGCATCTGAGGGGATTTCCGCACAAATAAAAAAGAAAAAAAAAGGGGACAAGATCGACACCGTTGGAAAGGTTTCGAAAATGGGGTCGTCATTAGTAAAATTCAGTTGCGCTTTTAGCCTCAGACTACTGCAATTATGCTTGTGCTAAAACAGTTTATATTATGATATTATGTGGACTCCAATAGATTTTTAAACCATAAATGCTTTATTGAACTTTTATCGTACCCTACGCTGTCCAGGCAGTGAAAACTATTTAGACATTTTCGTTTGTGTTTCTGTTACATGCTGTACGAATAATTTATCTTTTCTACTCTACGGAATTAGGAGAATTTTGTTACACTTTATATCGATTTATGCTATATCGACATATTCATCCCGTAGCGATGGGACCCTTGAGGCTTATTTGCTGGCCGGCGCTAACACGCTCGTAGTTCAACGAGACCTTATTCAATATATCTTTCAAATAAATTACTGTTACCGATTTAGGGAACTATTTCCGATTTTTACTTAAATAACTTCGTACACAAAGTCATGTTTACCAGAAAAGATATTCAATATTACGTCATTTGACTTCCTTTTTATTTTTAGTCTGGGGTATAATATTTTTATAATTTAAGAATCAAATTAAAAAAAACGATTGCACCTCCAAATGAAGGTCATTGTGAGAAACGTATGAATTAAATTTACCGGCTAGTTTGCTGTGCACTGCAACTTCGGGTTTACAAGCTGTGACCCGCAAGGCAATCAAGTTCTGTAATTAGAAGTGAGACAATTAACCTAAGCACTACTGAGACGGTAAAGTTCATTAAAAGTTAAGCCCCGTATTCACCTTGATTAGTGCGAGTGCAGGTGTGAAGCGCAGGTGATCAACGATTGGTAGAAAATACGTGCGGACCGCGAATTCACTGACCTCACGTACTTTCCACCAATCATCGATCACCCGCATTAAGCACCTGCACTCGCTCTAAGCAAAGTGAATACAGGTCCTTATAAATAATAAATATTTCGGACATCTAACACACAACGCCATCTAGTCCCAAGCTAAGCAGAGCTTGTGGTATCGGTACTAGACAACTGATATAAACACATATATACTTGTTTTTTGTTAATACATACATATTATACATAGAAAACAACCAAACTCCGAAACAAATATTTGCAGATCATACAAACATTTGGTCGGACCCGGGAATCGAACCCGAGACCTCAAGCACAGCAATCGCCATACGCTACCACTACGCCAGCGAGTATTTAAGAATTGTAGTTATATTTTATCCTGCTACTTCTAGCGTAAATTTGTGACTGGCTCGCGATATGTCAGAAATGTGAGTGTAAATTTAGGTGTAAATCTTGCAAGTTAGCCGTTTCTAATCTGTCGTAGATAATGAACAGCTACATTACAGCTCGATGATTTTGCGTCGACGGTTCGTGAAGGAGTAAACAATTTCAAGGATATGAGTTCTCTGTCTATTACCTACAAAATAATTTATAATTATTAAATACCACTGGAAAATAAAGAGAGTCAAAAAAAAAATTTGGATTATTACATGAAATTCAGACTGTTTCTAATATACATAATTATACTGTCGTTATCCTAATGTATAACGTGTATGTTGTATCAAAAGCAGTACAAATAACCGCCTTTAATTAAATGGCGCCGTTTAACTTAGTACCAGAATTACATCCAGCCATTTACTAGAGTTAGGTAAAGGTCTTAGACCTTTACCATCTTACTAGTTGCCTTAATGTTTGTATGATCTACAAATATTTGTTTTGGAGTTTGGGTGTTTTCTATGTATAATATGTATGTATTTACAGAAAAAAAGTATATATGTATTTGTATCAGTTGTCTAGTACCCATAACACAAGCTCTGCTTAGCTTGGGACTAGATGGCATTGTGTGTTAAAATGTCCGAAATATTTATTTATTTATTTATTTCATTTATTTATCTCAGACTATTAATATTTTTTTCGATTTTTTTGACCTTACCTTTTTAGGCAAATAGTTGGTTTGAAAACCCTTAAAGTAATAATGGTAGTAGTAGAACAACAGATTTAGAAGATTATCTTACCTCTGCTACTTTGAATTATAGTCGCTCAAGTTAGCACACTTAGCTGGTTTTCTTTTTCTTTCATAATATTACAGAGGCCTATCTCAATTTTGCCATGTTACAAGAAATCGATTGCATGAAGATGTTTTTAATATACTTAATATATGAACGACGCGCCACATATACCTATTGCAGGCCTGCGACGTCACTTTGTAACAGGTGTAAAGCATTGACTTCCCATATTCCACTGCAGAGTTATGCAAGAGCCTTATCGTTCCGAATCGTATCATGCTGTGACGTACCGTGACGTGCAAAATTATAAAACTGCCATTAGAGCACGACGGTTGCGCGCTAATACCAAACGCTGTCGCAAACGTCGAAAGTATTATTATTCTATCACTCCAAAACTTAAATAAAGGGCAGAAACATCAAGTCTAGCGGGGCGATTGACATGGCACAAATGCTAAAACTTTTACAGTGTCAATATATTGTTCTGACAGTCGCGACGTAACTGCCGCTTACGCTAAAGCTATCGCAAGTGTTCCATGGTTCTTGACACGTTTTTAAAACTGTTATAACTATTTGTATAAAATTGTAAAAGAAAAATTAAGAAGGGGTTAAAATTGATTCAAATTGACCTTTCTGTTCGTGTTTTCTTTTAATAAGAATAATTGAAACATGAATTGAAAAATTCCAGCTGTGCTCAATGCTTTTACTTAATAGACATTCGTTCACGAAGGTCACTACAGTCGTCAATGAAAATATTGAATTAATAGTTTTGATTTATAAATTTACTTCTCTCGAAATGATTTAAGGAGTATTAAGAATGCCAATATAAAGTTGTAGATAGTACCAAGATGTGACATCTCACATCGTAATTACAAAAGAATATATAGGTACCTATATAATAATTTAAAAATGTTAATTACCAAAAAAATATTTTAAATATTGGTATTTTTAACTTTTGTTTTGTCGTCAGATATCGAGGTCTGGCGCTCGGCGAGTGGTCCTGCAACAAGCAACTCCAGCGATGGCCGGTCGATTTCGATGCGAAGTTTCAGCAGACGCACCCACATTCCACACCGAAATACGATCTGCGCCCTTAGAAGTCGTTGGTAAATAATACACGCACATATGCACAAATTTACGCCTGTGTTAGGTACCTACGGAGTAGGGAGAGGTATTTTAAACAACCACACATTGCCAACTTTAGTTTGCACCCTATTAGTGCAAGAGCCGGTGAAGAGCGACTTACACCCTTCCGATAAACATATGTTTTTTTTAATATGTAGCTATAATTAATGAACATATCTATGATGGCTTGCTTATCCCAAAACAGTCATAACTACTCATGACTATTTGTGAAATTAAGTTTATTTTTATAATTTTCATCTAGTTATCAGATGGGTGTAAGTTCACCGGCTCTTAGACCATATTGCTTTGAATCAAGCGCTTTGAGAATTAAATTCAGAAAAACTCTTTCAAATAATAACTAGGAAATATATTTATCCTAGTTATTTTTGTATGATAGTGTAAATCTCGACGTTTGAACAATTTTATATATAAAACAGTTATTAAAGGATAGCGATAGAAGCGAAGCAGAGATATTAAGTAACTCACTAGATACTTACCGTAAGATGAAAGCGTAAGTTGTAATACAATAAAATATCTTTATGCGCTGAAGGTGCGCTAAGAGCAATATTGGCTCCGTAACCTGAGAGTTAGAATTTTTATCTAATGGACTTATAAAGTTAACCATAGTGGACTAAAATTTTATTTATAGGTATTTTATTTTTATTCATTTGAATTATAGTTAAAGCAGAAGAGTTTGTTTGTTTGGTTGAACGCGCTAATCTCAGGAAGTACAGATCCAATTTGAAAAATTATTTCATTGTTAGATAGCCCAGTTATAGAGGAACGCTATAAGCTATATATTATCACGCTACAACCAAAAGGAGCCGAGTATCAATGAAATATGTTGCAAAAACGGGGGAAAATTTGTTTTTTAGAGCTTCCATTGCGTGCGCTGCGCAATGAAGTTTCATAATGTATTGTAAAACAATGTATGAGAGAATTGTTCCCCTTTCTTAAAAAAGTTACTGCTATCATATGTCTATCTTTTGAGGTTGGCCCACTATAACCTATTTTATGGTAACCAAATTTTTTCACACCTAAAAAAACGCTACGGGCAATTGAAAACTCAGACGAGGTTGCGGGAGTCAGCTAGTGTTATAAGACATTAAGTATTGCACTAATAAGAAAAAATGCTATTGAATCTACCGTATTGCTAACTTTAAAACAAATTTTTAGCTATTTAGTTATTTTCATTAACAGATATTTAAATAATTACAAAACTTGAGTAAGTTAATTTAAGCGAAATGGACATAATTTATTGTCAAAACATCTCCTGTGTTAATGTAGATACTTATAAGCAGATAACGGACAGGTTTCTACTCGGATGAACATAAATACGAAAAGTTATGAAAGAATAATATAATTTTGCAGAAAATATTTGTGTCTGAAAAAACTGAAATTATTTTCATTTAACTCCTTTCAAATTCGGAACTCTTTTCAGTTAGCATTTCTTTGCAGTTTCAGTCACAAAAAAAGTATCCTTCAAAAACAGTATTTGGAAGACAAGTACAGACGCTTCTCAACGTGCACATTTTTAACCCCCCGACGCAAAAAGTCGTCGTCGGTCTGTGTGTGTGTGTGTCTCTATTGGGGGGTAAGCGGGGCCACTATTACCTTAGACCCCGTAACGTCAACCTCACCTGCACGTGGTACACCCTGCTAAATAACGGACGAGGCTCTGGCGACCGACTCGTGGCGGTATAACCACACAACTGCAAGAATCACTAAATTCAGTACTGTTGTCGGGCAGCAGCGTCAGCAGATAAATTATTCTAGCCACTGCGGTCACCAACCCGCTTGCCAAGCGTGGTGACTACGGCATTTTCCCCCCATATGACTGTCAATCTTATACCACGGCCCCCAGTTCCCGGTAGTCGTACTATTCCTGGCCACGGTACCGGCCACGGTAACGGTACGACAGGGGGTGCTAAGAATCCCCGGGTTACGGTAGGGTACCACCGGCGACTGTATTTGGCGACGTACAACGGACGCACTCTGCGGCTGGACGATCGCCTAGCAGAATTGGAAGCGGAGGTGAGTCGTATAAATTGGCACATTCTGGGACTATCAGAAGTCCGAAGACAGGGGGAGGATACAGTAGGCCTAGATTCCGGCCACCTCCTCTACTTCCGAGAAGGAGACCAACCATCCCAAGGTGGCGTCGGTTTTATGGTCCATAAATCGCTCAGGAGCAACGTGGAAGAAGTTGGCAGTGTGTCGTCAAGGGTAGCGTACCTTGTCTTAAAATTATCCAAAAGGTATTCCTTGACAGTTGCACAAGTGTATGCTCCCCCGACGTCACATCCTGACGACGAGGTCGAAGCCATGTACGAAGACATAGTCAAGGCTATGTCTCGTACTAACACTTCTCATATAGTTGCCATGGGCGATTTCAATGCGAAAACGGGAGTACAAGAATATGGCGAATCCAGAATAGGACCGTTTGGGTATGGATGTAGAAACCTCGGGGGGCAAAGTCTGGTAAACTTCCTCGAAGCACAGGAGCTCTATCTGATGAACACTTTCTTTCATAAGAAGCCCCAAAGGAAGTGGACCTGGCGAAGTCCCGATAATGTGACAAAGAACGAGATCGACTTTATCATCACAAACAAGCGTCATATTTTCAGGGATATCTCTGTGATCAACAGGTTTAATACCGGTAGCGATCATCGACTCGTAAGAGGCACCTTGAACTTATCCATTAAAATAGAATGGGCGTGCCTGATGAAGTCGACTCTTAGACCATCTCTGCCACAGGTCTAGGCTGGATGTGAAAATTTTCAATTGGAACTCCGAAACCGATTCGCTATGCTGGAAACCGCGCAGGACGTGTACGACGCAGCCAATAACCTGGTATGCGTTATCCGCGAGGTGGGTTATAATCACTTTCGACCGAAAAGCCCTAGACGCAAGTCGAAGCTCACTAGCGAGACTCTGGATCTTATGAGGATAATACGAGAAACAGTAATAGCCACACTATCGGAGCGACAGGTACTAAATAGGCATATAAAGGGACTGATAAGACGAGATATTCGTCAGGCGAATACGCGAGCCATCGAGGATGCGATTGCGCGTAATAGAGGCTCAAAAGTCTTTGCCAAGCCTAAGGCCTCCTGTTGTCACCTGTCCAAGCTCCAAACAGCACAAGGCACCACCGTCACCTCTAAAACAGAGATTCTCGCTGAAGTTGAGAGATTTTATGAGGACCTTTATACCTCACGAACCTGCCCACCTGATACCCACATCGCGGATGACCCGCGTGCCAGACTAACACGCCACCTCACAGACGAGCTTCCCGACATCGATCTGGGCGAGGTTGGAATGGCGCTCGAACAACTTAGCAACAACAAAGCTCCGGGTGAAGACGGAGTTACAATAGAGCTTCTAAAAGCCGGAGGAATTCCAATATTAGCAGAGCTCTCAAAATTATTTAATTCCGTCCTACATACTGGTACTACACCGGAGGCATGGAGCAGGAGGAGGAGCGTGGTAGTACTATTCTTCAAAAAAGGAGATAAAAACCTACTGAAGAACTACCGCCCAATATCACTCTTGAGTCATGTGTACAAGTTGTTTTCGAGGGTCATTTCAAATCGTCTTGCCCAAAAATTCGATGACTTCCAGCCCGTGGAGCAGGCTGGGTTTCGAAAGGGCTTCAGCACCGTGGACCACATACATACATTAATACAAATTATTCAGAAGACAGAGGAATACAAGTGTTAGATTGGAGACCACGATTAGGCAAACGCAGTGTAGGGTGCCCTGCGGCACGATGGACCGACGACTTGAAGAAAATGACTGGCAACGGATGGATGCGGACTGCCCAGGACCGGGATGGTTGGCGCTCTTTCGGGGAGGCCTTCGTTCAGCAGTGGACGGCGATAGGTTGAGAGAGATTGTCAAACCAATTGCCACAAGATTCATTCTTGAATGTTTATGATAAGGTCAGATATAAGATAAGTTATAAAGAACGTAACGCAAAAATTATTAACCATTGACTCACATTTCTAAGGAGAGGCCAATGTCCGGCAGTGGACTATTAAATATTAAACTGTTGATGAAGACTGACTGAGCTGAGCCTGAGCCATGAGTATCAGGAATTTACCAATAGTGGATATTGAGTAGCTAAAAGCAAGCTAGGTACGGAAATAGAATTAGAGCTTATCATGCGATGAATACTCTTAGTCGCCAGTACTGTCACTATTTGGCAAAAAAATACCAGTATATCTACATATATACACATCAAAAGTGTCTAGGGATCAAGCATTTTTATGCGGATTTCTTGAGATTGAGATGTGGCTTTGGCCCTGGCCTGCTCAGTCGCCAGACTTGAACCCGATTGAGCATGCATGGGATATGCTACAGAGAAGAGCTCTGCCGAATATGGAGGGTATCCAGGTCGCAAGAAGACCTTTTTTTGTTGTTGCAACGAACATGGGCGGCCATTCCACAGCGTGATTTGGATGAACTCATTTTGAGTATGCCAAACCGATTCTTGTGTTGTTAGTGTTCGCGGTAGAAACACGGATTATTAATTGTTTAAGTTACCTAATCAAATTTTAAAGAAAACTGTTATTTCAGTCTTTTTTTCGAACTTTAATGTTAGTGGTTCAAATGTCAAAAATCCCTTTAGTAGGAAAATGGCAAATTTCTTTATTAATGCAAAGGTGACTTGGTTTATCGTTACTGTGACAAACGAAAACACTTTATTTGATGAATCCTTAAAGAAAATTTTAATTAATATCAATCAGGAGAAAAGTTATTGCAAAAATATATGTTGATTCCTAGACACATATGTTGATCCCTAGACACTTTTGATGTGGTATAAATAACAATGAATCGCCAAATGATGCTAAGCTCAAAGTTCGAGAACTACTCGGTTCTTTTTTATAAACATTTTCGTTAAGGTACGAGGAAGGTAATCATTGAGAGATAAACTTAATAATTGCAAGGGAAATAGAAAAATTAACTCTTATTTATTTTTTATATTGGACTGCGACAGGCTAACAACTTTTGACAGAACAAAGACTACTGGGGCAGGTAGTTAAACATATTTTTAAAATGCGAATCTATCTATAGATATATATACATATATGTCGGAAGGCACGAGAATTAAACGAGAACATGAATCATAGATACAGCCAATCTGGACTAAAGCCAAACACTAATCACTACTAAACGTATACGAATTAACTTAAACACCATCAGCAACCCCCACGAGGGGGTTGGGGCAACGCTCACTCCTCCGCGGTGCCCTGTCGCATTCGCCACCAGGCTTGCAATTCCCCCACAGGTGAATACCACCTCGTACACACGATATAAAACACAGAGATACAATAAATCACAAATCAAATAATAGAAAACTACTGCTACTCAGGAGTGACCCATGTCACAATCAAGAGATATGGTCGTCGCGAGATCTGAAGAGAAACTGTGATCGGTTTCCGATCGCGCCGCTTTATATAGACTCCATACTACCTCGCATTATTTGGATACCCTCATTCTGACAAATATATATATATATTATGTGTATATATATATATATATATACACATAAGTATGTAAGTATAAAAAGAAACCCTATTTTCCTTGGTCATGATATCATTCGTGAACAGTTGGACCAATTTCGCTAATCCTTCTTTTGTTGTGTTTGATAATGTCAGGAGAAGTTTTTAATAAAAAAAATATTAGAATGTTGCGTAGAACATCAGAAAATTTCAGATTTTATACCAATTTAAATTCAATTCAAAGTTACGACAAAACAACGCCTGTTGGGATCAGCTAGTTATAGACTACAATTTATTCTTCCCGAATTCCCGCTTATTATTTGTTTAAATAGGATCACTTTAATATATGTATAATTAAAAACCATAACAAATTTATTAATGAAAAACTGCTATGACTACTTTTGATAATAAACAAAAACCATTGAAACAGTTCGAGATATCATTAATGTTTGGATTTCAAAAACTGTTTACCTACCTGTAACTGTTCTGTCTCATGGTCTATCAACAGTCACATTTTTTGTGATTGACCGACTGCCTGCTAACATAGTGTCGATATTTGATCTATGGGCTGAACTGAATGTAGTTTTGCCGAGTTTTGACATACATCCCTGTGCTCAGGGATGCACAAAGTGTGAGATAAAACATCGCAACCGTCAAATACATGATACACCAGTCAGAGATGGGAAATAAATTTCTTTCAATATCAATATTAAAGTCTCTAGGACATTGTTCGGAATATATTAGATTATCTAAAAGCGACTATGAATAACTTTAAATATTTTAATACAAATCTCTACAGTTAACCTGTAAATAATGTATTTCCTACAACAGAATTTTGACGCTGATTTTGTTATGACAACGATGATTCATTTGAATAATACTCGTTGACCTAATAAAATTATCAAAAGAGAAAATCTCGTATACAAACTGGTTTTTGTATTCCACTGACTAATTTAATGAAAAGGTGAACTGTGTAAACACCAGATATTTTATGTAAACGTTATGAAAACATTGTGTACTGTTGCAATATGTCAAGCAAACAAAACATTTATAAAATATTATATGATTTAGAATCATCTGTACAGCTGAAAATGGAAAATAACAAAAAGTTTCACGTGATTCAGTTTGATTTCATTCTGTCTTATTGTAGATCGTGTATATCTAAACCATCTTAGGAAAGAAGGAATTGGAACCTCACTCCACTCGTAGTATGGAGTTTCCAGGTATACAGAATGTGGTTTTTCAGGTGCTCTAGTTTTTGAGCACCAGGTTTTTTTACAATATTGGGTTCTGGAATTGACACTACTATAAATAAATTGTGGGATTTCAACTAAAATTCACTGAAACCTACAATAGAAAAAAGACATTGGAAAATTTATATAATTTTTCATACATTCCAATAGGAGTTTTAAAGTTGACGTGGTTGCAAAACAAATCAAATTTTATTTGGTAGAGCTGTAAATAATCCAAGTTTGGCAACTTTATTATTAATTGAAACAAGAGAAAATGCGTGGCAGCAACATTAACTAAACTCAAAGCTTTATTTTATTTTTAATATCATAACACCCTCTGAACATTAACACTCGAATTCTATCGTACTTAACCGTCACATACTAGTAAATCTCTTGTACAAATTAATGTTAATACACATCATTTATCACAGATTTTTGTGGATATTAACATACAAAAACAGCGTAATTTACGACGTAATTCCAATATATGTAGTACTATAATATAAATTAATAGGTGTTATCTTTTTACTGTAGTTCAGTATTTATAAGTATGATAATTACTTTCACATCCAGCTAATCGTAGGTATCTTCTCAAGGTCGTCTGTCTATCTCATCTATCATTGTCTACATCCTATGTCGGTCAGCATAGAAGTTTTAGTCTACCATGCCAGGGTGGCCAAACGGGTTGGTATAGGGTTTGTTTAGAGTCGTATGTCGCCTTAAATGAGAGGTCCATGGTAGAGGGTGCCCGCTTCTGTGCGGGCAAACGCTGGGAGGGGTCTGGATGTCGTAATAACAGCAGTTCCCGGACCCTCCCTCCTCAGGCGCAGAGTGGTACACTGTGTGGTTTTAGTCGGTTCGAGTCCGACACACCGCCCCGCCGCATACCCCGGTGGCGTGACGGTCCGAGGGGGTTTCCACAAAAAAAAAGTGTTTGTTTAGAGTGGTCCGGATGTGTTAATGTCAGCAGTTCCTGAATCCTTCCCTTCTCAGTCGCAGAGTAGCACACCGTATGGTTTTAGTCGGTTCGATTCCAACACACCGCCTTGTCGCAAACCCTGGTGGGGTGATGGCCCGTGAGGGTTTCCACACGTAAAAAAGGGTTTGTTTAGAGTTTTCCTTCTCTTTGCAGTAATGCTGTCCTGCATTGTTTATTCTCTTGGTAACCTCTTAAGATACCCTACCACATGGATGTCTGTCTTCCTGACCAAATGGACTGGATCAACTGGATGCCGGAGGCGGAGACTTGAATGCTTTTGCACTTATTGGGAGAGGCCTGTATAAAAGACTGCGATAGGCCAAATAGTGGATTAAATAAATTTGACCATTTTTATGGATACGTACTTTTAAAACACAAACCAAATCTAATTTGCCCATTTGCGCATACAAATGTTAGTATTCGAATGCTCAGCCCCTGCCACAGAGTTCAGTTGATTGAACCGCAATAAACGCTGGCATAATTAATTAGTATCAGGTATTGTGTTTATGAAAAACGTAAAATAAATTTTACGAAAGTAACAAAAAACTAATTTGAGTTGTGTGCTTCAGCTTTTAAATGGCAACTAAATAACAAGTCATTTTTAGCAGAAGAAGAATTAGTAAATGTATACACAAGCTCAGGAATGATTTAAATCTACATACGGAAATAAACACAAAACTGTGCGTTCTCACCTTTTTAATAGACTCCTTGGGCTTTATATGGCTATAACTACGTTCGTGACCGTCTCTAAATTACAGGGATTTACCTGTCCCATCATGACGTGATTTTCTTTCATGAATCACGACTGACGAGCTCATTTACTGTGACGCGTTCGTGAATTAATTACTTACAAAGGTTTTTCGTGATAGCGTCATGTAATCAATGTCCGCCTGAGTATTAAGGTAATATTTACAAGTACACACTTACACCTTAACAAAGATTAGACGCATTACATATTCTGGAGGCGTACGATGGTATTTATCCACTAGGGAGGGCTCACATAGTATAATGGACCCCTTAATGTAAGGAGATCTGATTGAAAGCGCCTTGATTATTTTCGTATCTAGGACGCACCTTTTAGCTCACAAAAGGCAGCATACAAACGTGCTATTAACACGTCTATTTAGATAAAAGGGCTTCGGGCAAAGTATATGTGGGTTATGTTATGTCATTGAATGCTAACTTTACGAAAGTATCAATATTCTAGTACTAGGGTCCTCGTTATTATATTATCACTCTTGATATCGTTGAAAGTACATTACTCAGTTAACGCAATCGTCTTTGGGTCTGTCATTTCTTCACGAGAATTGTTTCCTATTATTACAAAATGAAAATTAAAACGTAAAAAGCGAAAATAAACCGCTACAAACATTAAATTAATCCAATTAAATATTAATGATGCAACAAATTTTACGCGTAACCAAGGCAGTAACTGTGGCTGCAATTAGTAACTCTATATAAACTATTGCAATTCAATTCTATACCAATTACAAAAAAAGTTTATTTAGTTATGTTTAAAAGTTTATGTAAGTCTTTCAAATTCATTCATTTAATTAAGACACTAAGTGAATTTTATGAACGTTAAATTGAAGCTACAGTTAAAAATTATAGATCGACACAAACAGACGCCATAGCATGTACTGTGTTGTCAAGGTAAATTAGGTGAAAACACTAAAATCTACTGCCTGCTTGTGTCGATCCATAACTTACAGTTCCAAAATGCGTAGAGCCTTATGAGAAGAATACTGGCAAAGAAACTCATGACCACTCTTTTTAAAAGTCAGATCATCAGGTACAATTGTATCAGTAAGTGTTACATGAAAGGTTAACAGTATGCAAGCTGTTGCCACCTGAATTTAATTTTATTAAATTGCTCCAAAAGCTAACGTACCAACAAAGAATCCCTCAGTGATATCATTGAAGGTTTGAACCCAATAAACATGAAATCATTCAAGGTGCACATCTATTTATTCAGTCGCAAAATCTACTGTTAAAAATCATTCGTGACTGGATTAAGAGGCTAGAGTTGCAGTTGAACGAACCAAAATAATAGTATTGGCTAATGCATCGCTGACTAAGCCGACCAGTCACCCCAAGCACCACCCGTTTACGAGTATGACGCATGGACCAGCCATCATCTCCTTCGCCATATCAGAGGGAACGATACGACCCGCTCCACGACGACACTGCAAGCAATGACATTTTAGTGATCATGACAAACCATAGCCAAGATACTGATAAAAATCACTACTAATCAAATTACCATAATAATCGTCACGCAATACTTTCAACTAACAATGGTTTGTTAATAATAATAAATTAGCTTAATTATAAGACTAAGAAGTTTGTGGATCGCGCGCGGCAGTAGCGCGATCCAAATGTGCACGCAGTGTGTTTTGGTGCGCGCGCTCCTTGATGCGCCCGATCTGTTGCCCGCCCGTTATCGGTTTTTTGCCAGCCTCAAAGGTGCCTCGATTGCGTGGCGCGTGCGATGTGGACAATGTCTGTGGTTCGCGCGATCCACCACACCACATACATCTCGCATAGTAGCCGTTTGATATCGCTTTATAAGGAATGTAAATGTTTATGGGACTAAAAAATGTTAATTATACCAATAGAGGTGAAAGGGACCATGCTTGGCGTCAGATTTCTTGCGAAATTCGACACTAACTCTGCGTAAAGCTGGGAGGATCGCCTATGAGCGTAGTTCAGGATCGCAGTTTCAACAAACTGGATCGGCATAGTACGATCCACGCTCCACGCATCGCGATCCTGGATCGCGGATCGCGCGATTGCCGCTTCATTTTGGATCGTCCGGTGTGGACCTAACTATTTGGATCGTCTGGTGTGGTCCCAGCCAATGACACCTTAAGCCCATGACTGTTTGTCGTTTAGATAATCGTTGATCGTATAGTAGGATTTTTTTATAAAAACGTATACCAAGACCTTCGAACGAGTTGCGTACCTTATGTAAACGATGATAGGTACCATCAAGTTTAGACCTGTTTCTTGTATTAATATTGTGTACACCACTGTTTTTCTTCTAGTCATTAATGTTGTGCCTAACAAACATAATATTTGCAAATATATACTGTGATGCAATAGTTAAAATACCTATATATTTAAACAACTCTCGAAGAGAGCTTTTGCCTCTTTAAATTTGCCTTTCCTGGTTGAACCTAATAAGTTTCAAAAACAGATGCGGCTCGAGTCAATAAACTTGCCACAATTATGTAAAAAAAATAGATAGCCTGCTTTATACTACGCATTGTCACCACATTTCTCTCTTAACGTTTTGAGTTGGTATCCGAGTTCATTAAAAATATAAGATAAAACTACCAACGCTCGCGGGTAGTGCTAATTAATGTATCTCCGCGTGCTCTCCACAACTATGGCCCCTGTGTTTGCTCTGAATTAGATTTTAAAATATTTTATCTTCATTGCGTTAAATTAATTTCGACCTATCTATACAAATATAAAAAAAGCTTAAGAGCTTTTGTGTCTGATTGCTTAAACGTGCAGATTTAAATAATTATTTTATGTCACGCATTCAATACTGTCTGATTATAATATCGTTATAAAGAAGACGTAAAATATTCCCGTTGAAATATTTTTAAACGGAGATTGATAAAAAAAAGGCTTAAAACTTAATGTAAAGCAAATACAATCGAGACAGAACTGTTTGTAATAATTAGAGTTAAGTTTATTCAAGTTTACATAAAACAATCAAAGTTCTGAATCTAAGTATTCTCTTAATTCAAAAATTGTTACGCGTGGCTTTAAGAGACACTGTTTACTTTTCATCTACATGGATAAATTTAAAATTAGTTTTAAAATTACACACTTAATATTTATTATTTTATAAGTTATAGCACAATATGACAATACTTTATAATGTATATTAATTTAATACAATTAGTCATAAATTTTAATAAAGGTCTGTATGAAAGAATCGCTGTCGTACATTAAATCTATTAGCATAAACACGATATTTTGTAGTATGTAAACACTGCAATCAGTTACGAAGAATATGTAATTAAGCTGGTACAAAAACCAGGAGCTTTGTGTGTTGCCGTAAAATAGTTAAAAATATAAATGAAAAACTCATTGGACAAGTTTTACTTAGCGTAGGTAAACATTTTATACAATACTAATCTAACCGTAACCCCGGTGAACTTCGTTCCGCCTAGTTCCGCCTAACAGTCAATGAATATATAATAACAATATAATAATCTCTCTTTTCAATCATGCTTGGCTACTATTGATCTAAGCGTGATGTTTTTTTTTTGAAGTGAAACTTCTAATGCGACTTCCAACAATGTTGCGTTAAACGCTTAACGCTACCATGGAGGCGGCAAAGCACTGTTGCACATTACGAAGTCGTTGCTTCCAAGCCGGCCGTCCTTTCGGAAGTCGAAGGCTTCTACGGCAGTTTATACGCTTCGCATGCATCTCGACCTGATCCCGAAAATGAGGACCCTAGACCCACATTAACACGCAACTACACCGAAGATCTGCCAGAAGTCAGCACTGATGAAATCGTGATGGCTCTTAGACAGCTGAAAAATGGAAAAGCCCCCGGAGAGGACGGCGTTACAACAGAGCTGTTGAAAGCTGGGGGTATGCCAGTACTGAGGGAGCTCCAAAAGCTTTTTAACGCTGTCCTGTTCGAAGGGAGAACTCCAGAGGCGTGGAGCAGGAGTGTGGTCGTCCTGTTCTTCAAAAAGGGTGTCAAGACCATGTTGAAGAACTATCGGCCCATTTCTCTTCTAAGCCACGTCTACAAGCTGTTTTCAAGAGTCATCACGAACCGTCTTGCGCGAAGACTCGACGAATTCCAACCACCGGAGCAAGCTGGGTTTCGGTGCGGATATGGCACCATAGACCACATCCACACAGTGCGGCAGATTATACAGAAGACCGAAGAGTATAATCAGCCCCTGTGCCTAGCATTTGTGGACTATGAGAAGGCCTTTGACTCGATCGAGATCTGGACTGTTCTGGAGTCCCTGCAGCGTTGCCAAGTGGATTGGCGATACATCCAAGTGTTGAGATGTCTCTACGAAGCCGCCACTATGTCCGTCTAAGTACAGAATCAGCATACAAGACCTATACCAATGCATCAAGGAGTGAGACAAGGTGACGTTATATCCCCGAAATTGTTCACTAATGCAATGGAGGACTTCTTCAAGACGCTGCACTGGAAAGGGCGCGGCATCAACATCAATGGCGAATACATCTCTCACTTGCAATTTGCAGACGACATCGTCATCATGGCAGAGACGCTGCAGGACCTACAACAGATGCTGAACGACTTGGCTGACTCTTCTCTACGCATCGGCCTACGGATGAACTTGGACAAGACCAAGGTCTTGTTCAATGAACACGTACTACCGGAACCGGTTGCGGTACACGGTGCCATTCTCGAAATTATTCAAAAATACGTGATCTCGGGCAGACTTTGCAGTTAGGGAGAAACAACTTTGAGGACGAGGTGAACAGGGGAATTAAGCTGGGTTGGGAAGCTTCGTCGGGTCTTCTCATCGTCAATCCCACAGTGCCTAAAGACGAAAGTCTTCAATGAGTGCGTCCTACCCGTAATGACATACGGAGCCGAAACGTGGACAGTTGGACACTAACGGTACGGCTGGTCCACAAGTTCAAAGTCGCCCAGCGTGCTATGGAAAGGGCTATGCTCGGCGTTTCTCTGAGGGACCGTATCAGAAACGAGGTGATCGCACAGAGAACTAGAGTCATCGACATAGCCCACAGCATCAGCAAGCTGAAGTGGCAGTGGGCTGGCCATATTTGCCGTAGAACCGATAACCGTTGGGGTAAACGGGTTCTTGAGTGGAGACCGCGTCTCGGCAAACGTAGTGTAGGACGTCCACAGGCCAGGTGGAGTGATGATTTGCGCAAGACGGCTGGCAGGAGCTGGATGAGAGAAGCCGAGGATCGAACTAAGTGGCGTGCAATTGGAGAGGCCTATGCCCAGTAGTGGACTGCGATAGGCTGATGATTGATATCCAAAAACCATAAAAAAATATCCCGCCGTTCTTGAGTTATGAATGGTGTAACTAACACGACCTTGTTTTTTTGTATACAGGGTGTCCCAAAATTCAACGATAAGCGGGCGCCTAAAGGTAGACCTGCTAATGAGTACATAAGGAAAAATAATAAAAAAATATACCTAGTTTTTTTTTAGTTACAAGAAAAATTTAGAATTTCTTTGAAAATTTATACCTCTCATGATATTGCTACTATTCACCACAACTCTTAAAAACACCAAATTGCCCGCAGTTTTTACACAAAAAACGTTCAAATTAATTTTTTTCCCTACAATTTTGAAATATTTTTACTCTTAGTGTACTTTGACTCATGGTCTTGTAAAAAAAAAGTATGGACACCACTACGTAATAAATAAATAAATAAAAAAATGAAGGGTGTAAATTTTCAAAGAAATTCTAAATTTTTCTTGTAACTAAAAAAAAACTAGGTATATTTTTTTATTATTTTTCCTTTTGTACTCATGAGCAGGTCTACCTTTTGGCGCCCGCTTATCGTTGAATTTTGGGACACATGGTATACTCGTATAGAGTATTATCAACTCATTTTATATAAACTAAACGATTTTACTTTTTCGGTGGCTATTTGCGATAAAATCCCGACATTTCATAAACATCATTAGTATTCAATATCCATAGCTTCATTAATGTCAGTACGCCCTCTTATGAAATATTAGCTTTATCGGTCAATTTTCAAGTTCAATTTGTCACTTTCAAAATAAGATTCCTGTAGAAAAATCACGATTTTTCCAGGAATTGTTAGCACTTTACGTCATTTACAGGGCCTGCTATACGACCCTCCGAACATTCTGTATAAGTGAGTTAAATCTATTGTCACATGTGTGTCGGAGCATCATTTGAGAACGGTTCGACCGTTCGTTACTATAAAAGGTTTATGTACACGGAAAGAACACAAACTGCTAATAGTCTTAATTTAGAATAGAATGAAATGTTTAGGTACGCGTAAAAAAAACGAAATTTTGTTTAACTACAATAAAATCATTTATTTTCTCTTCTGATATGCATATATACGACAACTAGTAAAATAGTTTTACTAATTGCACTAGGTGATCAGTAGTTTTCAAACTAAATTATTTTTTTATTTTACTGAAATTTATGGTTTTATGTTTACGACTTGAATTTTCTGAGGATTGTTTTTTATCATTCCTATTTAACGATATGTCGTCGAGTGTTGTACACAGACTTATATTACTCATAAAGGACTACCTCCTCGTAATATGTTTTACTCCATTTTTAAATGTGTAAAATAACAACTTGTATTTATGGAAATACTTACTAGGTATCTCGATATTAAAGTGACGGGTAAAAAAAAATATTTTTGGTAGAAAAAAATTGGTTAGTTTTTTTTTTCTGGGCAAACGAGAAGACGAATCGCCTGAGAGTAAGCGATTACCGCCGCCCATGGACACCCGCAACACCAGAGGCGTCACAAGTGCGTTGCCGGCCTTTTAATAAGGAATACGCTCTTTTCTTGTGTAGGACGATGGCGGAATGAGGCGACAGGGCGGTAGGGCGGCAGGGCGTACACTAGTTTAAATACTTTGCAACTATCTTTCACTACAAAAGTAGAAAGGACATTGCGTAAAGCGACTTCTTTCGATATTATAAGTAGTGTTATCTCATATGGTGAATTTTGTGTGTACCTGTAATGGACATGCATAGTAGAGATGCATCTCACCGTGGGAGAGCAACGCTTCGGCATGAATGGGCCGGCTCGACCTCAACTGGTGTGAAATAGTGCTTGCGCTGTGTTTCACCGAGTGAGTGAGAATACCGGAGGCCCAACCCCCAACCCCCTCCCCTCGCTCCCCCAAAGGCCGGCAACGCACTTATGACGCCTATGGTGTTGCAGGTGTCCATGGGCGGCGGTAATCGCTTACCATCAGGCGATACGTCTGCTCGTTTGCCCGCCTATTCCATAAAAAGAAATTGTATAATATTTTTAAAAGTGTGTCGTATGTGTGCTGTTGGTATACCTTATAAATAAATAAATAAATAAATTTTTATATATGGTAACTCTAAATGAATCAGTGGCAGATATTCAATTTACAAATGGGCGTAAATAAAAAGTTGTATAGAAGGGCATCGTTTTCAAAGTTAGAAACATGAAATAAGAACGCGTGCGCTAATAGCTAATAAAGTAAACTAGTAGGGCAAGCAATGCGAAAATAAATTATTACTCGTGCTGTTGTTTATACAACATGGATGAACATAGTTTATTCTTTTTCTATATCTACGAATATAAATACATTTATATTGTGTATTGAAACACGTAGAGCACTACAAACACACATGCGTTCATACATATTTACAATTATTAGCTCCGACGAGAAAACTGAACTTCTGTTGCACATAGGGGTTTTACTACTTACTTAATACATTGTTAATGCTTTGTTTTTATTACAGAAGCTCCAGAGTGGGGTCCTAAATTGGTTTCCGATCGCTCTTGGTATGGCGTTGGCTCAACTTTGCGTGCCACTTGTGCCTCGTCTCCTTCTCATCCTCCAGCTAATTTGACGTTTGCACTAAACGGTCGTGAGGTAAGATATATGCACCTATAGCTACTAATGTATAATAAAGTAAATAATAGCACATGCGTATTAATCATCTTTTTTTCTTTTGTTCAAATAACAGTTAAGATATAGATAGAGAGTTTTGAAAAATAAAGATAAGAACAACAATGTAGATGAAACTTAAACTATCCCTAATATTATCCATTAAAGTAATATCTATTGGTACTAATACACACTTCCAATTATCAAATCTTTGAACACTAGCTAGATAATGAAAGAAATACTATTTATAGGACTCGAGAAAGTAGCACTTCACCGGTCAATAGCCCGGTTCACAACCATTCGACTTATAACACCAAACTAATAGAAAGTTTCAAAAATTTCATTTGGCATAATTACCTACATTGTATAATACTATTTGTAGTACATATATCCATATACTATACTGTCGGCTCTGAGAGCAATGTGCCCGATCACCTCCGTCGCTCAGAGTTGACTGAACTTTGTGCGACCGCACATGCCTAGGGATGACCTAATGCTTCCTTCTCATTCATTCAATGACTGAATGCGTTACTAGTGAAGTGACTGACGATAGACACATACACTACACTATTACTGCAATTCAGTTCCCTTTATCACAACACTCCATTTTGATATCACTAGAATATTTAAAACGGATTTTAGAAAACTGAGAAAACGATGAATATTCATACGAGAATTGAGGAATTTGCTGTAAAAGCATTAATGA